>OY365812.1:2641011-2735528 GCA_959347315.1 Bimastos eiseni | reverse complement strand
CGCTATTCGGCGCCTGGTAAGAACTCGCAAAAGCGTTGACACGTAGCTATTCAACTATCCAACCACGCTCGTTTAGAAACCATCTGCGAACGTATTCCGCACAAGACATAAAATAATACATTATGCACATGGACATCTCAAAGACAACAGCGCATAAAATCAATGACAAAAGATCATACAAGAGGCATTGCACAAACTGAACCATCTCCAAATTTTCTAGGCTATTCATAGCTTACGAGATAAGTACGACGGGCTGAAGTGCGGAGGCGAGGAATCTGCATATCTCAACAGGTATTATAGCGTCAAAATCATCCTCCGCTGACACTGGGATACCGCCTTTCTAGATTGTTCCAATTCAGATAACTAAGGCAGAGGCATGCATGATTCATTCATTACGAGAATTTATATAGCGCCCCTTCAAGATTACTACTCAGATGCACTCCCGACCCCAGCACGGCAGGGTTAAGGCGAGTATACAAAGAGTGGACCCTGAGAGACAAGTCACAAGTGCAACGCCAACGGAAGCGTGTTCAAGAGCATCATAAGTGTTCTTGTATATAGTTAAGCCTATCTGGAACGGTAACATAAGAATCTTTATAATTGATTTATATCCACCGACAGGTTTTCGCATACCCATAGAACCGGACCAAAGCAATCTTATCCGCTATCGATTGTTGGAAATCTTTACGCTAGATTTTACCAGGTAGACATCCGTATTTTTTAAGTACGTAACTGAACTCAGAATAGCTATGGCATATTCTGAAGAATTGTTGCTATTTACGACGAACTCTGAGTTTTTTCCATGAGGTTAAAGCCCTCGGGAGTCCACTGGGCATCAAATCGGTCCCCTCCGCCCTCAGTCGTGGCTAATTATCGCTTGAGTCAAGTTGTTTATGGTTTTTGCGGTAATAATGTTCAATATCGCTCGAGTCGTATTTGCAAGGAAATGCTTACAATATGAAGTGACGACAACTGTTATGGCAAAAAGCACCAACATTACTATGCAATAACCTCGTACCGTAATTACGAAAATTTTCTATGCATTGTAGCTAACGCCCAGATCTTAGTTTCGTGCACCAAGACCTGCTTCAAAACAGCAATCTGCCAACCATTAAAACGTCTAATGGCATTCAAGGAGTGTCTTACGAGGGCGAAAACTCAATAATTGCCCTCCTCCGCCATCTATCGGCTTCCCATTCACGACCGCAGTTTATACTCCACCCCCCCCCCCCACGGTAGTGACATTGTGCCAGTGTCACGAAGGTGGGGTAAGCCTGCCAGGGTTAGCCCGCCGCGTTACTCCGGAATCCAGCACTTTTTCATTAGGTTAACAGCAGGTGCGACTAATTACCCAGGTGTATTGCAGTTGGATCTCATAACCTGGGCATCGGGTAAAATGTAGGCGGACCTACGGTACACATCGGACCATTCGGTATCACGCAAAGCCCTTCGCGCAAATGTGCTTTACTTGCAGGTTCCGCCTGGTGTTATTTGTTACTGCGGCAAGATAGTACGGGATTGTCACATGGCAGTCAAATAATTGGATTTAATAAAGTGCAGTCCATCACCAAGTAAACCACATGATATGATCGTAATATGTTTTGATGTAGGGTGTCTTTGTCTTTTAGAGATTCTAAAAAGGAGCTAGACGATAACCCACCACCACCATCATCATTTGTCTCAGGCACCTTTGTCCATTATTCCTCGGGCTTTTCCTTCAAAACCTAAGCTCCCACCTTTTCAAGAACTCTTTTGAAAGTTAGAGCAACCAGTAAACTAGAATCTCTTAAAACATTCGCGTCCATTTACAGTGACAATAAAATCATCGATATTGAAGAAAGTCCAATTCATAAGCAAGGCCACTGTACCTAATTTCAATTGCCATCGCCACTGCCTCATTACTTGGGTGGTGCTAGTCTAGGCTTTGCCGAGGGAGGGGGCGTCGAAATAACCTTCGTTAAGACACTGCGTCGTTCAAAAAGAAACTTGTTACACGAAAGAATGGAAGATACTTGGTGGTGCCAGTACTAAGCCTGGAAAAAGGAGGAGGGCAACGCCAATCGTCTTCATTGTCACACAACAATGTCCCGCAATAGAAGAGCCTCACTTTGTGACGACTACGTGACAACAGACAACATTCAGCGATTAATCTGTGTGAAATAAGCATAGTCAACTGTATAAAACTTCAATCACACCACCCTTCTCACTCCTTGAGTCCTTGTAACTGTCTATCTGTCTCTCTATCTCTCTCACACACGCACACTCTCTTTATCTCTTTCACTCACTCTATGTCTGAGTCTCCTTCTACCTTCATCTCTCTCTCTCTCTCTCTCTCAACTACCACCTTTCTCCCTCTCTCTCTTTCTCTCTTTTCGTCTCTCTCTGTCTTTCTCTCTCTGTCTCTTTCTCTCTCTTTGCCTCTCTCTTTTTCTCTCTCTCCCTTCCTCTCTCTTCTTGTATCTCCCTTTCAATCACTTGTGGCTGCACGACATGTAGGCCTTCCCTCAGATGAGAAGCATTGCACTCTAACTCATATTCCGACTCATGCGTCAAAGCAAGCCACGAGCGATGCAGCAACACAGGCCATGACAAACAGACAAAGACAGACAAACAGACAAAGACAGACAAACAGACAAAGACAGACAAACATACAAAGACAGACAAACAGACAAAGACAGACAAACAGACAAAGACAGACAAACAGACAAAGACAGACAAAGACAGACAAACAGACAAAGACAGACAAACAGACAAAGACAGACAAACAGACAAAGACAGACAAACAGACAAAGACAGACAAACAGACAAAGACAGACAAACAGACAAAGACAGACAAACAGACAAAGACAGACAAACAGACAAAGACAGACAAACAGACAAAGACAGACAAAGGCCAAAACCGCTCAAAGTCACAAATTATCTTTGGCCACCGTCGTCTAAATCATTAACTCTTTCTCATTATTCGTAATTTCGTATCATCAATCGCCTCCAAGTCAACCGACGGCATTTTAGTCAATTATAGAAACACACAGAGGAATAGGCACATAGAGCCACATACAATTTACAGGGACACAGAGGTTGAGAGGAACAGGAAAATACACACAAACATATATGATATCCACAGACAATGTACAAATTATAAGACATTAAGGCAACGTGTACAAATATTATGATTGTGAGCTCGTTTGTGCATGTATTGATTCATGCATACGTGTGTTTATCTCGTTGTATGGATGTGAGACATTGGATAGAAAGCAATGGAGGACGTTCCTCTTGGGGGCCTTTGTGCTGTCAGAGCACAAAGGTATGTACATGTATGTCTGAGAAAACCGTGGATGTATGTGTGTCGATTGGTATGTGTATATAAATGTATGTGTGTGTATGTGTGTATGTATGTTTCTGCATGTACGTGTGTGGCTTCTGTTTGACGACGCCGAGAAGTTTCAGATATTTACCCTTCCATTGATAGAACCTCCAGACCTAAATTTATGTATATTGAATATTTACTTTACATTACAAGCCTTCGAAGCTGAAAGCACATATCCATGGATCAGCTGTTATGAGAGAGATCTACACACCTGCGCATGCACAACTTATGATGAATCTTACAGGAAAAACTACTCAAAGATAATTCTAGCAGGTAGCGCTAATGCATATATTTAAACGGAGTTCTAAAAATACCCGGTGTCTATATAAGCGTCGTGCAATAGAGCGCGTCGTCAGTTAGTTTACAACAAGAAGGAACTCGTCTGGCTCCAATAACAAATAGCAACGAGGAAGAACAGACAGACAGACAGACAGACAGACAGACAGACAGACACTCAGCAATTCAACAAGGGTCTGCTCGAAAGTGCGTCATTGGAGCCGCGAACATCCAGGGTCTTTTGTTGTTACTTCATGAGTAACGGGTGCGTTTACGTCCTATTTTTGTGATTTGATGAGAACACTTTTGCAAAAGATTCAAAAAGGCCAGTCTTTTACGATATTCTTAATTAATTATCAAATCGGTCATTGGGCCTCAAATGTTGTTTACTAATAGTTACAGTAAAAATAATAAAATTCGAATAATAATGATATAATAGTTACTGCAATGATGACGGTGATGATGATGATGATTCTAATAGAGCAGCAATTAATATCAATCAATATTCTGGCATGGCACCGAAACCACAAAATGAGTGAGAGATGAGAAAGAAACATTTCTTTCTTGACGTCAACAAAGCACAGCGTATAAGGCCACTGCGTCATTGTCTTACGAAAATGAAGTTTGAGTAATCAGATTTTTATCCATAACATTTAGGTCTATACGAACGGATACAAACAAGTTAATACAGGAGTGGAATTGAACTGTTCGGCAGCCATGCACGGCTCCCATTACATTATACATCTGATTTAGCCAACGACACCAACTAGCGACAGAAGGACTACTCAGCAGGAATGGTACTGGCCTCCAGGGGTGCAACAAGTGGGGGGCAGAGGGCACCTTTCCCAGTTTCCAAACGGGGGACAAAGCCCCCAGTTTTAGTGCTCAGTGTCTCCCAAATCGGTTCTTTTTATATTTCTCCAATGGCTTTTTAATATGACTTTTTAAAGATAATTTGTGCACCCATTTTTCAAAATTCTGGAGGGGCAAAATTCAAAAAGTAGGGCTCAAACTTCGCGCAATATTTTATAAATTATGCCTTCCCACTTTTCAAAACCTTGCTGCACCTCTGCTGGCCTGTGTTCTGCTGAAAACGTTCGTTCAACGCGCATGGTTGGTTCAATCCAGAGGTGTAACAACAGCCAACCTCGTTCTTTTATTAACCGTGTCGTAAGACAGCAACTGTTATCAGTGCTGGTTTTATCGAGAGCGTCGATTTCTTCTGAACGCTGCAGCAGCTTTGACTGTATGACCGAATGATTCCAGTCAACAAATCCGATTAACTCTAACGTCCTTATAAAACAATCTTCGACTCGTCGAAACAACGCTCGCGTATTTAATTGACTGCATAATTCGATTTTCAAATTTCTCATTATGCATCAAGGCGTAAACACTAGTAGACTACAGAGGTGTAACAAGCGGGGAGGGCAGAGGGGGTACACCTCTGGTGGGCTGCTTTGAAAACGTGATGCAAGGATCATAAAAGATATCACTGTAAAAAAATATGCGTATTCAGGGATGCTACAGGTATATTTGCATCGAATCCGCAAGATTCGGGCTATTTGGTCCGTCTGGGGCCCAGGCCGACATCCAGGGGTCTTGTCGAGGTGACAATATCGTGCCAGGCTCGTCGACAGAGGGGAAATGCCGAGGGGCCCTGCGATTTTTAAGGTCCGCAATCAACTTGTGAAAAATATTATAATCAGTTCTGAAAAGTTAATGAGTTTTACCTTTTTAAATATATTATAAGTTCATATAACTAAAACTTAGCAACATTCAATTTTGAATATTGACGTGCTAAGAATTTTTTGCTACTGAACTCCCTAATTTCCGTTTTTGAGGCCCGGAATTTTTGTCGGCGGGCCTGCAAGATGCTATAAGGCGGAGATCACTTGCGATGTTGGGCATAGCATTTTACAGGAGCGAGACCAGAAAAGGATAGCTTTAAAAGTTCTGGAGTGAATTCTGCTGGAGTGTGGGCAAGTGGAAAAGCAACTTGAAAGAATTTGTTTTTAAATTTACTTACGCTTAACGACAAAAACCTATATAAGCCACAACCAGTACAGTTATAAGGAATTTGAAAACATTCAAGACGACTTTTGAATAGATAGGTTCTGTCCAATCTTCGTAGGAGGAAATAGGGTGACAAAGACAGCGAATTAAGCCTACTCGGACGATTGAATTCTGCTCTTCCTATTTGTTAACTAGAAGTTTTGTGACCTTGTACATACTTTGTACCAACGCATCACCACTGGTCCACTGCCTAAGCAGTCCTCGAAACATACGAGTGAACGAATTGGGGAGGAGTTCATTTAGAAGTTCGTCCCTAAGTGCAGGCAGCATGCAGTACAAGAGAAGAAAAACGAGCAGATATTGACAGTTCAGTAGTGAGTATCTGGCGAAAGTAATCAGATACTTTTAATGAGATAGACCTAAGGATACATTATTTCGTTGTAATGCTAAACAATGTAATGCTGCCCAAAACAGTTAAGCTAACGTAGAAGGTGATTGCCATTTCAGTATCGAAGTTACCCTAGGAGATGGATTTTCCAAGAAATCCCCAATAGTTTTGTTAGCGCAATATTGGGTGATAACAGATTGCTTCGTAGAGAGCATATAGCGCACCCGATTATGATGCCATTATTCGTGTTCAGAATATAGACTCGGCCTAATTCACAAGAAAATGGGATTGGCTCCATGTTAATAATCGACTCAACGTCTTCCTGCATTTTTCTATGCCAAACATTAAAGATAAAAAAAGGTGCTAAATGAATGCCCAGAAACCTAAAGCAATATTTGGAATCCAACCTCCTGGCGTGGATGGATCCTTCTTTTTCATTGAAATACAGTCAAGACTTGAATCTAGATAATACTTACCAAGAACTTAGGTTTCTGATTGAAAATCACACTTCCTGCTGTAATCCCTGTGAACTGTGGTTTGGCGTCTAGATAATATCTATTCGCACAGGACTTATGATCCCAGTTAAACCATAATCTGGCGTTTAGAAGTTCGTGCGGTACCATGATCAGAAAGAGATTTTATAACTTATATCTAGAAATTATAGTAGTTTCAAGCGAAATATCTAAACGTCGTGGTCTTACGCACCCGTTCCGAGTCAAATCGACTCACAAACTATACGTTAAGCAACCGGGTGTCGATTATTGAATAGAGAATCTGTTTAGGTCATGGTTGAACGGTTGGATGGTCAACCTCTGGAACCAAGGAACCGTGATGGCTCGGTAAACATACGATCCTTCCAAAGGTTTATCGAAGTCGTTCGCTTACCTTTGTCATCTCGAGATAGCCCCGTGGTAGCCGTAGTCGTGGTGGCAAACTCAGTCGGCTGAGACATTGCGCTGCCGAATGATAAGGTCCACTAGTCAACCCACCTTGTGAAGCAGTCAGGCGCGAACTGCGTCTTACATCGCTACCGAGATGGGTCTTGCGGCTCGGACAGTCACCGAAGCGTAACGGGGCGGCGGGGGAGAGGAGGAGATATTCACCTTTTGTAAGACGCCAGGCAATTACTGAGGAATCTCGAGCCCTCAAAGGCAGGCAGCTCTAAGGGTGAGCTGAACTGAATATATGTATACCTCGCCGGTGGGGACCGACTCAGCCGTGTGCGTATTGGAACTTCAAGACATCTTTCAGGGCAGAATTTGAATGACAATGGACGAGTTCAGTTTTTCACCTGGATAGGGGTGATGGGTGTAGTAATCCGAGCGCAAATAGTAGCCCACATCGCTACCGCAGGGAGAACACAGTCGAAGACAACAATGATAATTTACTCAGGCGTATTTGCCGACTGCCCTACGTAAACTAAAGGCAATTGCAAAAGAAGGATTAAGGAAATATACTGTAAACGTTGGCGGTTTTAAGCCGAGATGTAAACCCAGGAGAAGCTGAGGATTTTTGTGTCGGACTTTTGAGACAACCTCTTTCCAAGGCTTGATATAAAATCCGACTATTGTGGCAGTAGGCCTATAGGTATGGCTTGCAAACAGATGTTATGGCGTCTTCTTAAATTGTTTAGGCTGACAGACTATAATGACCCAGATTGCAATCGCGGATGAATGTTTCTTGCTTAGTAGGAGCGTATGAACGAGTTGTGGAATGCCTTTCCTCTGTTACTCGGGTTGACATCTATTTCTGTTAGCATCAGTGTTTCTTCTCGTTGCGTTAAGACTTACCTTTTCTTCAAGGGTTCTTCGCACTGTGAGCGTCTCTGATTGGATTGTATTGCGAGAGGCGCTTAAAAAGTCCGTAAATAAAACAGAATAGAACCGGATCAAAAGAGGGTGTAGCGGGCTAGAGGAGGAAGAAGAAGAGGAGGAGCAGGAGGAAGAGCAGCAGCAGCCGCAGCAGCTGATATAAGATCAGGAGAAGGAGACGGGCGGGGATAAGATGGAGAATAAAGAGGAGTAGGAAAAGTTGATGAAAAATTGGCAGAGGAAGCATAAAAGGAGGAGAAAGATGTAGAGGTGGAGGGAGAATTGGAGAGTAGGGCTGGGGAAGTTACCGATTAAGAAAACGACTAATCACTACTGATTTTAACGATTATGCTTATTATTAGCGAATAATCGTTAGCCGCTAGTTATATCACAACAAAACGTGGAACGAACAATAGCCCAGAAAGTTGATCGTTGAAAAATGATTCGTAATTGGACTGTAACTTGTCATCATCCGTTCGTACTGTACTTGTGATCATGCTGCACAGTAAATTAAACTTAATATCATTAATGTTATTATTGAGTTGGATTGATGGTAAATATATTTTGCAAGTCTGCGCGTGTATATTCCACCTTTACATGGGGGAGGGGTCGCTCAATTGTCCAGGGGCAAATTTCAAAATGGGAAAAGGCAATTGCCATGCACTCCAAAAAACTATGCTTACTGGAACCTATAGCAGTGCTGACATAGGGCCTACTGGTATGTTTACGTGATTGGTGGTAAGAAGACAATTAATCCAGAAGGCATATTATGTAGTAATGCAATCACTTTGACGTTTCTGGGAGCTCCCATCTCTATCAATAAGTAGCATATGGGCCTACTCTGAGTGGGGTGTAGAATAAAATCCCCCGGAAAAAATTCCCCCGGACAAAATCCACCGGACAAAATCCTCTCCAGTTTTAGACAGGACATTAACTCCCCCTGGACAAATTACCCTTCTTGCCTTAACTAGCATCTGTCACATATATTTCTTAGACGATCGAACTATTTACAGTTCTGTAACTTAATTAGATGCTCTGCAATAATAACTGATACTAGTAACAAAGTTTGCACAACATTACAAATGACACCCAGTACGATTATTAGTCTAACTTACATTTATAGGAAGTCGTGTCACAGATTTATCCCATACGCTCTGCATAGACTCGCTTACATGTAGGCTACGTGGCACGTCTGAAGAAGCCGCGTCACAGCTAACGCATGTGCGTTCTGCATCAACTCCGTCGCCAGAAACTAACATAGATGAAATCATGTAAACTATCTAGATGTTTTGATCCAAATTTGAATCACCAATATCATATATATGCAACCAACTGACTAAGAGCAAAGGATCTATGAATTACGCACAGCGATGCATTCAGCGTACATTCATAGATTAATTCATAGATTATATCATACACTGTCATAAAAAAAGACCAAGGAACTAATTAACTATTTGCTCTTCAACTATTGGTTTAGTTCAGACTTTAAAGTTTACACACTTTTCTAAGTAACAAAAGTAAAAAAATAAATGAATGAATTCCTAGGGTGTGTTGTCCTTCTTTGGGGAGGTTTTTGTCCGGGGGTTTAGTGGTTTAGTCCGCGATCCTCTTAGTGTTCTTAAACTTCCTATCGCTTTCGAAGTCCTATGCGCTTATTTCTAAACGCAAATTGATCGTCTCCTATCGTTCGAATGAGTTGATGAATCAAGATGTCGTTAAAGAATTGAATGATACATTTAGTCAGTAAAGGGAACCATCTTTATCGCCATTTGACTTAGAGTCGTAGACCGTATCATGTAGTTGAAGTGTAAATAGACTAACACACGCGCGAGAATAAGTTCTATTGGCGCGATTAATAATGTAAGACATTTTGGTCTGAACCTAACTAATTTCTGGCTGAAGATACTTTTATAGGTATAGCCTAGCATGACGAGCAAACTACGTGGGAACAAATAAATATGTTTATAAAATTATCATGCCTAAGATTTAGTATTATAAATTTGTAGCTATGTCTCATTCGTTAATTTTGAAAGTGAAAGCAGAGGAGTAGTTGGCCTCTTGGAAAAATCGCTGATGCGTTATTCTTTTGTCTCAGAAAGAAACATCCGGCTACATTGCTTATCTTAGTAAACAGAGGCCCCAAACTCGTGGACACTACCAGTTTGTTTTCACCACAGCTGAATCCGCCGCTGGAAATAAGGCAGTTAAGACATGGCTGCAGAAACCAGGTCAGCAATGAGAGAGTTGTGCGACATTACAGTATGTAGCATCTGTTTGAAAACACTGACTGACCCTAGAATGCTTCCATGCATTCACACATTCTGTTTCCGTTGCTTGGCGAAAATTGCGAAGAAGATCAACCGTAAACCCGGAGTCGAAATGCCGTGTCCACTCTGCAGGAGGGAGTTCACGATTCCTGAGAAAGCGATCAGGGAATTGCAGAAGAATTTCATGATGAATAAAATGATAGAAGTAACCAGTGCGTTTAACCAAAGCCAATCTTCTGATAACTACGATGCTGGTTCCAATATTGTAAGAGTTACGACTCGTTGTGTGAACTGTCGAGATAGACCTGATCTTTGTGATAATTGTCTTAAAGAAAATAGATCAAATGAGATGTGAATGGATAACGGGACAATAAGGACTGGTAATAAAGGAGGAGTAGAGATTGGAGTGATCCCTCCGAATTGCGAAGTTCATCGTAAAAAGCAATTGGATGTCTACTGCTTTGATTGCAAAAAAGTCGTCTGCGTATCCTGTTTGTATGAAAGTCACAGGTCACACGATTGGAAAGATATGGAAGACAGTTGAAGAGGAGTTCAATCATGTCATCCGTAGAAATGTTACCAAAATAGAACGGTTCGTTGCCGAGCTCTCGCGGAAGCAGAAAAACTTGGAAAAGAAAGAAGATTTTCTGCAGAAAATTGCTCTCATAGAGGAAGAAATTCAAACGAAATACAAGAAACTGAAAGCTCTGATTGACAGGCACACGAGAATTTTGATAGATACGTTGGAGTCGATAAAAAATAATCACTTGAAGAACATGCGGATCGAAGAGGAGGAGCTGGAATTTTCGTAAAACGTTGCTTAGTACTTTCGGTAGATTCTGCGATGAACTCAGATCGAAGGCGTCTGCGGCTGACATTTGCAGAAGCAAAGACGATTTAATTAGGAGAACTGAAGAATTGGAAAAAAGAACATGAGGCTATTGTTCTGAGACCAAGGCCTCTCTTTTGAGATTTCGTTCGACCCTTTCAACATCATAGGCGTTCTGAGGAGAAATAATAGCAACATCCTAGGAGAACTGAAAGGTAAACGTAGCTCAATAGGATCATTTTGGAATAACCCTAACCCATTTAACCTTGCCAGTTCCTGAGTCACCGTAACACCTTTCTGCTCTCTTTCCCAAGAACTATAGGCTAACAGTTGAGAACGCTGCTGATTTTAGCGGCGCTATATAAATGCTTGAATACATTACATTATGAAGAGATCGTGTGACTTCAGCGCCGGGCATTTGCTGTGACAGGTGCCTTCACTCGGAAGGACCTTCTCATATACCATCTAAGCTTATATCTGCGATTTTACCCAAGATATCTTCTTGGTCGGTGAAGACGCTTCTTTCCCAAGGGGCGTCCGTGCTGAAAGCGCATCAAAATCGACTGCAGTGCGATAGCCGAGAGGCGCTCTATAGATATATTTTTAGATAAGAATTATAATATACAATGCGAGACTCGGTAAGATATCCAACTGTGCACCACGCCTGGAGAACCATCTGCCCCATGAATTCCGTAAGTTTTAGATTATTGCTTTAATCAGCGCTATAAATACCCACCAGCATCAGCCCCAGGCTCTCTATATCACCCACGGGCTTTCCACTCAACCTGATTCCTCATCTCTTCAAGAACTCATACCCTAACTGATCCAATCGTCCGCCTTCCATCTCTCGCCCGAAACGACATCCGCCTTAATGGCTGCCGTGCCTCCACTAAACAATCTGGAAATCAAACCTTCACCTCCTCTGGACTACCACTTGCACAACCCTCTGGTTCAACGCAGCGATAGGCAATAATCTGATGCCCTGCGCTTGACTTTCGAGTGGCGTTTTAGAACTTTGGAGATTCCGATTACGATGGTTCTTGAATTCTCTGCTATTTTATGTATAACAGGAGAAGTGCTGCAAAATAATAACTATCTCATCGTGAATGGATTGGGAGAATGTGACGTATCTACTACAAAGAAAGATGTATTATTACAAGTAAGTTTTAATCGTCCACACGAGGTTACATCTCTTCAAGAAACACCGATCAAAGTGACAGCGGGATGTTCGGCCGCTGTGTACAACGATACAGGTTTCGTTACCGGAATTGAAGACAGCTACAAGGAAATCTGGAAGTATAGGCTGTCTTCCGACTGGACGAATTGTGGATCGAAGCTTCAGGATCGGTTGTGGCACTGCACGGAATTTGTCGGTAAACAGCTATTTATCTTGGGTAGTTGCCCGCGTCTGCAAGAGGTGGCATGGAAGAGTATCGAGGCACTTAGTCTGGTAAATAAAATATGCCAACCAGTTGGGGAATTGAAATACGGGGCAAAAGTGGCGGCGTGTGTAGCCTACAAGGATTCAATATTCGTCTTTGGTGGAATGACTGCAGACAAAAGAGACCTGGATTGCGTCCAGGTTTACAGCACACTCACAAATACCGTGACTGTCTTGTCGACGAGCATGCTTAAAGGCTTATGCGTGGAGTGGTTTGCGGGAAGTACGCCATTCTGATGGGAAAGCACACCTGCTTCATCTTCAACTTTGAAGACGAGACCTGGCAGGAAAGAAACCAGTTTAAAACGGATGTCAACTACTTTGGTTTGGTCCTAAAGAATGAACGTGTCTTCGTCTTTGGCGGATGTTCAACTGTTGGTGACCAAAAAACTTGGACGTGCAGTGACGAATTGAAATACGTTACACTGCTGAGTGTTTTCATGGACGAACTTGCTTCATGGAAAACTGCGACAAAGCTACCCAAACCAACTCTGGTGCATGCGTATGGAATGGTGACTGACACGACATGCCCCTAATTCAATACAGCTGGCGATAAGAACCTTAATTTGCCTGGGGTAGATGATCGGCAGGAGAAGGACGTGTCCTGTTTGGCCTTATGTCATTTGTCCGTCAGGCAATATAAAAACATGGAAAACGACCGGCGTTTGCACGTTCATTTACTGGGCTATTGGCACTGTTATACCACTACAGCTTTTAATGACATTACGCATATATAGAGCCTAATGTTGAGAGAATCATTCTCTCGAAATACAGTATGAGGAATGTTCCTTGTGAGAAGCCTATGTAGAGCGTCTCTGAGTAGATATCTTGAACGGACGCTATATCAAGTATTTTTGATTGATTGATTGATAGATTGATTGATTGATTGATTGATATAGTAATTGGTGATGAGAATTTGCGGCGGAGATTCGCCTCCTCAGAGACAGACTGCGCGTAGCCAAGGAGGTGAAATTGATTGCTTAAGTTTAAATAAATACCCTGCAACTTTAGGCTACAAAACCCGGTTAATTTCATGCAACTTTTCACTGCTACTTCGTTCCCTAAGCTACTCGGGAGACTATGACTATGACTATGACTATGACTATGACTCTGGAGTGAAACATTGAAATTCATCCTCTTTTATCCACCATTCCGGCAATACAATGTCATGGAGTAGCACAAACGTTCACCGTTTTCAAAATGCGTTTTCTCAGTTAGGGCTTCATATTTTTATGGTAATTATTTTGTCAGCGCATATGTGTAGGCCTTACAGGTCAAATGAAAGATAATGGTACACAGTTGGTTTTGATCCGGTTTGTGGTGCACTGGTTGTCATTATATATAAAAAATTGAAGAGGACCAATTCCCCAAAAACTGCCATGCCATACAGTTAATTCGTTGTAATAATTATCACTGTAAACCAAATTTTTGGCATATTAGACTATTGTTACCTATAGGTCTCATAGACGTAGGCTATTAGCGTAGGCATACAGTATTTTCGTTTAGCTTAATGACAGCGCCGATTCTATACGGCATAGAATGAATCTCAGCCACTGAAGTGCCCCAACTTCTATCGCTCTACCCGCGCGTTGGAGGTGACGTTTGAACTGATCAGCGTTCTTTGGCTCTGGATCTTTACAGGCATAAAGAGACTAAAAACTCCACAAGTTCTCGATTGGAGAGAGGTCCGGAGTGTCAGGTGTCCAATCCTTCGATTTCGTTACGTATGTGACGATAACTTGTCGTCTAACCATTTCGTCGTCACATCTGATGTATGACAGCGTGCGCCATATCCTGCCGAAATACTTCAAGATCGTTGCATACTTTCGTTCAATAACACTGCCGTTGTCTGATTGTCAATCGAGCGCTGGCTTCACGTATTGCTCGAGAATGTTTGTAATGTAGTAGGCCTATAGTAAGTTCGGTCTGGTAGGCCTAACACTTGACACTAAGTGAAGGCTAATAACAGGGCCCCTATTTCAGACCGTCATCCCACCCCACATCATCACCGACGAACTTGACTTCATATGTGGAGCAGACGGAACGTTCAACTCCTGCGAAACCAAAACAATAACGTTTTGTGCATTTGGTTCATAAAACACCTTGAACGGCGACTCATCGGTGAACAAAACATTAGACCAGTATTCCACAGTCCCGTGTCGATGCTCCTATTTTACTCAAGTAAGCGGCGTGAATAATGGTAATATCATTTCCACGCACGAGACAGAAATACACCGCTCACGCCGCGGTGCACCCTGAACTTCCCTGAAGTGCTGTAATAATAATAATTAATTATGCGAAGCAAATTTCTGTCGACGGCAACGCCCTTTGTTGTCATAAGTTGTTGTTAAACTGCATCATTCACCCTGTCACGTCCTTTACATTTAACGCACGTTCGACTTAATTTTTTAGAGGGGCATAGGCCTATAATATGTACGTGAGTCCTGTATACGCTTGAAAAATATTTAAAAGATCCTAATCATTTTGACCGAGATATTAAGTTTGAAAGCTGTGAACGAACCTTTGTGTCGCCCTATAATTTATGCTCTTTCTGGCAACCCTTTAGCATGAGGTGAACGTAATTAGCTGTTGGTTAATTATATAACACGAAGACAAGACCATTATTTAGGCCTAAGAAATAGGCACAGGCCTACAGCTAGCGCAATTATTCGAATAGGACCTATATGAACAGCGTTGGGCGCCTGATAATAATTCGCCAATAGTTAACTGCAACAGTCAAATGTCCTAAGAAATAAATATTTGTTTCCATTAGTTTCTTAGCCATAGCTAGCTTATTAGTTTCTTAAGACTGTTGATTTGTATACGCCCAATTTATTTCTTAACTGTAGTCTTACCCCCTCCCCCCAGTTTCAAAACAGGGGGGGCGGTGCCCTCTGTGCCCCCGCTTGTTACACCTCTGACATGTAGGCCTAACACATGCTCTAGCTGGATATTGTCAGGCTTATGCCATATCGCTTAAGACATAGTAGGCCTACTATAAGCAAGATCACTGGATCCTCTCCTTTACTCGTTATCACTAAACATGACATAGAAGACGTTGTGGCTTAACGAGGAGAAGATTAGTCCGATACTAAGGCCCGATATAGTAATCAGTCTGCCGGGTCTTGACAAAACCTCCAACAATCCGATAGGCCTATCTTTCAGCGAAGGCCAGGGCGCACACACAAACACATGTAAGCATTCAATAATTATTTGCGTTTTAATGTTATTAAAATTAGGCCCTAAAGACTAGACAGTTATGTAGAATTGACAAGAGAAAATAAACTAAGACAGAGTGAGTGTACCCCGTGGTTTTACATGCGACAGCTCGACTAGGTATATACGATGAATTCGTGAACTCCGCATCCTACCCACAGGTGTTCCTATAAGTCATCACGGAGAAGGCAACCCCGTGCTTTAAATAGCGTACAACTGCGTACTAACTACTTCGGACGTGGCAGACTCTAGCAGCCTGTTGGGAATTCGTGTGCCCTTCCAGTCTCCGCTCACACCTCTGAATAGAAATATAGGAGCTTTTCATTGAGAGTTGCGAATGAAACCGAAATTAGAATCGAATGTCTTAGAGCCTCACCAATGAGGTTCGACGCGATGTGATACACGCTCATACCGATACGGACCATAGGGGGAAATCAACCCGCCGATACGCGCTGTCCTCAACTGCTCGATATTCGAAGTAAATTGTTGTTATTCATAAGACATCTTTGAAGCTCAATTCCTCAACTGGATATGGGCCGCGTTATTGTCGTCATCGTTTCTACTCTATTTTTATCAACGATCAAGTGACATTCGCGTTGGGCATTGGTTAATTCACAGACAATCGTTCACATCTAAGAATAGGTATATATGAAAGGTTCACCATGACGCCGTAATAATTATTTATCTTTCACTGACAATTATTCACGTGACGTCAGATATTGCAATACCAACACCAATACTTTTCAATACGCTTGCTGAATTCGATCTCAGCATGAATTCATGCACCGATAATTATAGAAAATTTCCTAAATTTGGCTAATCACAAGGAATCTAGGTGAGTTATGGTTACTCGTCATATGATATTTCCGTGTACACGCTTTATTCTTAAAAACAGATGTCGCCCCAATCTAAATTTTGTTTCTATTTGAAAATATGGAGCTTTAAACATCCATCATAAAATTCTGGAAAAATATTTATAGACAACACATGAACAAAATAACCTAGGACTAATATAGACTTTATTGCCATGAAAAAGTTGAGCAAGGGAAGCATCTGAAGCGATTCTTTATTCTGGAGAGCCGTAACAAACACCATTTAACACCGCACCTTATTTGCTTTTGGCACTGTCGATCAATTAAAAATCTGAACAAAGCCAAAACAATGTCAACCTCAGATATTTCGTCCTTATAATCATTCCCATCACCAACTCTATGCATACTACAGTCATTTACATAAGTCAAAGATAAGAACATCTAAACATACCTGACCATACATAACGGTTTTTTTCACACTTGAAAACTGGATTCTGGCCTAACAAAAACTATGGACATCATTTACACAGGCTGTTATTAAAAAAACTAATCACTTAACAACAATCCTCATCAGCGTATGAAGCAAAAACAATTGCAAAAATATGGTGTAAGCTGCTACAGTCCACGCTAGCATATGAAAAAAGCAAATACAAGCAACACTTCAACTGTAGAAAATGGCAATTCTCACAAAGTCAGCAAAACTGATAGAAGGCACCTCAAAACTACACAAAATACAGTCAAAATGACACACAAACCTACTCTTTACATCATAGATCCATCTAGGACCAATCATATTGACAAATATCAATTGATTGCACTCAAATGATTGCATCAATCAACACGAAGTAATGTGATCACAGTCTGTGACTGGCAACTGTTTTATGGAAGGTTTGAACCATGTAAACTTAATCGTAAGTATAAATTTACATGGTACCATAGAATCTGCTAAAGAGAAAATGTTGATTGGCTCCATGTGTGCGAGTGGGCCTCCCATTGGAGTCTCTATTCCAGTTCACTGTGCACCGTTTTGCTAACTGTGCAATAGTCTACACATCCAGAGTACAGACAGTGTCTCTAATTTGTTCTACTCTTTGATCGATGGCATAATATTTAGATATTCGATCGATTGCAATTGACTGACTGCTAAAATCAACCGACACTTGCACTTGATAAAGTTGTTATACCGGCTCATATAAGGAATTTGAACCTGCCATGGACGCAAACACTTGCTCAAGCAGCTAATCTGCCGTTGTAAAAGCCATTTCTGATTAAATGAATGTCTGTTTACAGAATCTTAAATGGAAACCATCCCACAAGTGGATTACCAGTTAGTAGTCAACATTAAGAGTATCTTTCAATGCTCAAGAAACTGTATTATGATCAACAATAACACTAAGCACCGCACAAGTATCTAAAAACGTTTCTTCCTGCACTTAATAATTAGCATAATAACCAAAAAACAATTACACACAGAAATATATTTGACAACTAAAATACTCTTTGATGCCAAATGTACAAGTGTGTTCTGCTTCGAGGGAATGTCCGCACAAATTCTGCTTAACAATAAAATACTGGTTATGAAACCACAAAGATACATTTCCTTTTGTGCCCTCCCTATTGCAGCCAGAGTACACTGTACCTGTATAAGTTTACACGGTTTGACAGCAAAAAGTTACAAACTTTTAAAAAGAATACATATTACTTACATGATAACAACAGGGAAATAATAAGGTATAAAACAGGGAAAGGAACTTTTACATTCAATACCTTCACAAAATATGGACCCACAACATGTTAAACAAAGCCCAAATTCACCCAGCACTAATACAGAAATTCTGACCCAGATCATTCCATGCTATAGTTTATGATAATTTACAATGAAGAGGATGACAGAAATACCAAATACCAAAAGACCCTTCCACTCTAGGATAATTATACATACAACCACTAGAGGGCAGCATGATACAATTTGACAATATGACCAAATGTCAATATACTACAGTGTAGTATTCACGTTGAATGGCCTTTACCGACACCAAGAGTACATCTGTCATTATTCACAAGTGGAGCATCACCAAATTATCTCTATTTATTTCAGTTGTTCGAGTTGAGATCAAAGAAAACTGATCATAGGAAGATGATTATGTTCAAGAAGAGAAAACCAGAGGAAAATGACAAAAACACTGTGAGATCCAAGAAAAAACAATTTGCCACTCTGAATCACAAAAATAACTCAAATTTATATTTTAAGAAAATCACAGTAAAACCGCTTTAGAGCTGTTGGATATGATGTCTACATAAAGCTTTCAATGCGTTTTTAAAGAATTCAGATCACTCAAAGTCAGAGTTGTTCGTTGGTCTGTTCTTAAAGATCTAGTCCAACCAATCATCTGTATAACCCAACCCAACCTCACCCAGCACTACCATGTAAACTCTGACACAAACCATTACTTGAAAAGTTTGTATTATGCCACAATGAAACATTTACAGTGAAGCAAAATATATTACAAAACTCTTTACCAAGCTAAATTACAATAAAGACTTTAATAAGCCAAGAGGTCAGAGTTTTGCATACCATATTTAAAAAAACAACCTGAAGTACTCCTTAGCACCACATTCTTGACCAAACCCGACATATTTCCAAACACTTCTCACCCGACATATTTCATAACACTTCTCACCGGACATATTTCATAACACTTCTCACCTGACATCTGCGCCCATCTTGTCCAAAGACAACTCTAATACAAGTTGTGTAAAGATTCATAACTCTATGACAAGCGTGTACTAAAAGTGAACGATATTAAGAACAAATCCATCAATATGAAACTAATGCCAAGGGACCAATGCCCACAAACCGTATCTCCATACAAGACAAACAAGAGACACCAGATTAAAAATTCCTGGTACATGCATAGTGCATCTTACACAGGGTTCTGTTTTACTTAACAGTTTCCTTACTTACATATCGTATGTTCACATGACCAATGAACCAAAAGTCCAACATACTGTAAGCAAACAGAAATGATTGCACTAAAGAATTCTTATTCGATCCCTTAACGTTTTCCTGAGAAGTGCAGGGCCTTAAGTTAACCCTTAAGTTAACCCTTAAGTTAACCCGAAAGGCAGTGATGGGTATGATAAATTAGTGACTTCATTTTCTTAGCCTCAGCATATGAGAGGCTGATGGCAAGTCCTCTCCCTCACCATCTAATCTTCCCATCAACAGTGTAAAAACTATAACTAATGCTGGATAGGAGTACAAATGAAGCAGAATTTTGAACCAAATTTCTGCCCTGATAGACAAAAAAATTCTAACTTCGCAGGCTAATCTTTTGACTATCAAACACATAATTTTTCCTGAACTCTCCATAAATTCAATCTCGTGCATTTCACAGTAAAGGGTCGTCCATAAAGGACGTCCACAAAAGGCAATTTTTTTCACACCCCTCCCTCTGTCCGCATTCCACTGACCCTCTCCCCTTTTGCGGACATTCGCAAAACACATGTATCAGGTACCATTGCACCCCTCCTCCTCGTTGTGGACATCCTTTGTGGAAGACCCCTAATAATACTGCAACTGTTATTACATAATCACAGCAGTTTAATAGAAATCACACTAACTTAAGACAATATCACCATAACAGAATTGAAGTCACGTTGTGCTAATTACAAAGTTCAATATCTTTACTTAAGGTATCATCATCGCTAGAAAGCTTAAGTGGTATAACAACATTGTTTGGAAATGGTTTACATTAACTTGCAAACTCATTTGTGTATCTAAAATATGCGCATATAAAGCTATACTTTGTAACGGTTGCACCATACGTGGAGGTTTCAGGACGCATACAAGAACTATTGAAAACTAAGATTAGACAAAGATAAAAAAAGTTGTCAGTGAAATAGTAAGGTACTCTACAAATTTAAACTAAGCAGAAACTTAAATGATTTCAAACACACAAACTGGATACAGAATAACAAAATCATCAATAGATGGCCTTGATATCGTTCAACATGACATAATACGAAAATATATGAATGATATCCATAATTATCTTGTTATAGCTACACATATCACACTACAAGTGTGGTCATTAATTGACTTTGATAAGTAAAACAAAAAAACATCTACAAAAATTTCAGGTTAACTCTACCAGTAAAATACATTCAATTGTAAATTTGTGTATCTCTGCAATGCAATAAACAATCTGAAGAAGAAAACGTAGAAACTAGATCTGTTCCATAATACAAGCGGGAAACAGGAATGGTAAGCAACAGTTTCAAGTTCATACTACAACATTGTTTGGCCAACAGCTGGTAGGTACTCAACGACCCAAGAATGCTCACAGATATGCATCATACTCATTATTTTTCAGTACAATTTAAGCCAGTACCATTGAAAGAAAACTACTCAGAGGTACTATAAATTGGACAACACTAGTTCACAATGGAACAAAACAGTCTTCAACGGCTGGTGAAAACAGGCAGAGAAATAGTTCATGTTTTACAGTCTTCAGCTTTTTCTGGAATAACAGAACGCAAGCAGATCTACAATGTTGCAATGCAGTACCAGTAGAAGACCCATGCAAGTCAGTTGTTGGGATATTTGACTTAACCTCTTAAAGTTCCTGCAACCTGGCCATCCTAGAGATCTTCATAAATTGTGTCTCAATCCTCATAATCATTTGCTACCGAACAGGTGGATAGTAGCACGACTCGTAGCCACAGAATGCAAATTCCACCCGTCATCATGACTTTGCCTTGACCATTAACATTCTACAGAAATGTCTAGACTTGTCCATGACCATTTTGGACTGACAATCATAGCCAAAACTAATCGATGAAGAAAAAGCAGAAGAACAAAGATGTGACACCAGATGTGCTGCACTAAAATCAATGAAAAAAAACTTCATTATCACCAAAATAAACAGGAGGGTATTGAAACAATGTTAATGCAAACCGGTTTGTGATGTTTCTGAGAATATCCTAGTAGAATAGACGCTACATCGACAGCAAAAGAGATGCTCTGGTACAAAGACTTCACTGCAATTGTATTTACAGTGACACAATGTTCACAGAAAATTTTATTTTGCCGTCAAGTTGTTGATTTTACAGGCAAGACATGGACTCATCACATAACGTTTTTAGGCAAATCAGATCTAGTCAATGAAGAAAGAAATATAAACCACAGATACCATGTTGCAATAGACCATCTTTACAAAACTGTTTAATGGCTGTTCCATTTCAGTTTAGACCATGCGACCAAATTTATTCTTGAACTCCACCAGGCAAACAGAAATAGGAAGTTTAAGAAATGATTTCTTCTGTAAACATGGAAAAAACATGATCAGCAACTCAGTACACATAATCCTTGTACTGATCCAATTCATGTTCATTAAGAATGACTGGGATCGGCTTGTACGACTTTCCTTTGCTCCGCTTCTTGCAAAAGCTGTGACGATTCTTATACCAGGTCTGTAACTGCAAAAAAAAAATTAAAATAATACAGTTGATAACTTTGAACCTGCACAGGGTAACAAAGTAGCACATACCTTAAAAAATTGGTGTCTTCACCTTCACCCTTTCTCAACCCCAAAATTACTTAATCCATAAGGGGCCATCCACATATTGTATGCTCAGCGATGGGGAGGGTGGTTTCGAATTTCTGAGATTTTTGTGTATGGGCATGTGCAGCTGGGGGTCCCAAAAATGTGTACATATATGCAAATATAATTGTCTAATTATGACGTCCACATTCCGGAATATTAAAATGAGAACTGTAAACCCAATCCCGGACTATATTCCTGCTTCATCAATTTTATGTAGCATTAAAACTTTTTGCAACACATGTGTTTTTAGTATTTTATTGCGTAAAATTTAAGCTGTTAAACATGATGCTTGACGAAAATATATAACCTATGGTAAACTCAATGTCTTATAGATGTCTTTAGCTAATTAACCTTTGCAAAGAATGGGGGTAGAGCTCAGATTAACATACGCATGGGGTAACCGTAAGAGGTCCACAAAATGTATGTGGTGCAACAGAGGGAGAGGGGTCCGAAAATACTATTTATTTGCGTACATAATATGTGGACGGGTCCTTAACTGTGTAGTAAACAGTGTTGGAAATATGTGGAAATGGAAAGTATGCTACTTCTGGTAAATATCTTGTCTTTGTGTCTTTGGCTCATTCATGATAGAGCCAATCCCATCACTTGTAATAAGTATATCGTCTATTTCGCCAATTGTTAACCAATATACTTCCGTATACAAAGCACAGAGTCATTACTCAAAGGTATATTATCCTCTACCTCTCTCTAATTCTTGCTATCCTTTGCTCTAAGCTGTAACCTCCCACCTCCAGTATGTTTATGCATCACCTGCAACTACACTGTGTTGAAATTTTTTAATAAAATGGAAAGTCCCTAATAAACATTTTATTTATAGCCTCTAAAGGTATTCACAGCAGGGCTCGTCCTATTATTTGGAACTGTCTACTTCCTCAATTCTTGCTACCCTTCTTGCAAAACACATTAAAAGAAACTTACTCTATTGCAGTCAGTCAGATATACTTCCTTGTCCATACACCAAAGAGGATGTCAGAACTTTAGTAAGGAGCATATTATCAAACTCAAATGTTATATATCGTAAAATAAAATGTATTCAGTTCACAAACTTCAAGATTTGGCATGGTCTAACAAACTAACATCAACAAATTAACACCTGCACAGGCATACACAGGTAATGTGTGATAAACAAACAATTCCTTAAGTATACCGACACAAACAGTGCAAAAGTCGAGATCTAAGAAAACTGTTAAGGAAATTGATTATGATTGAGAACAGAAAACCAGAGAAAGATGACCAAAACGCAGGGAGATCCATGAAAAAATAATTTGCTGCTCTGAACGACAAAAAAACTTCCTTCTACTTATTTTTAAGAAAATCAGTCAAACCGTCATGCATAGCACTTAGATCAATCAATAAATAAATTAAATTTAATAAAGCCCCTCTTCAAGAAACCTACTCCGGGTCCAACCTCGGCCAAATATGACAGGTTTGCGAGCGAAATAAAAAATAGGTAAGAGCTGAAGATCCAATGGGAGGCTATTCCAAACAGGCATGCCCCAACAGAAAAAGCACGATACTGTATCGTAGAGGTTCGAGAGAAAGGGGCAAGATACGTGTTTATATAAAGCTTTTAATATTTGTTGAAAGCACTGAGATCAATCACAGTCTGAGCTGTTCTTCAGCCAATATTTAATATTTATAGACAATCCCAACCCATCACATCATCACATGTTACACCCAGTTCAATATGACCCAACTCTACCACATAAAATCTAACCCAAACCCAAACCATTAAAACAGAATAGTGCCAGGCCAACTGTTACACATGCGCTGTGCAATAAACAATATTTCAACAACATTTCAAAATGAAACATGATGTTTACGCTAGGGCATAACCGAGTAGACAATTTCCACCAAGTACCGAATCCGAGCTATTTGTGGGTGTAATATTTGCCGAGGCGAATACTTCCGAATAGTCCAATATTTGGCCAAGGCAAATGTCCGAGGCGATTTCCGGTTATGCCCTAGTTTACGCCAATATACAATAGAGACCAATAATTATGTCACAGATGTCTTCCCCTTTAAACTTACCCTTTGTCGGTTATTGTAGACCAGATAGCAGACGACAAGTGTTATCACGACAACAATAAAGTAAGAAAGAAAGCTCATAGCGTTTGTGGCATCGTATCCTGTGAAATTGAAATCAAAACAAAGAAATTACCAAATTATTTTACAATGCAAAGAATCATTTTCATGGGGTAAAATGAAAAACTTATTTGCCCAATAATTGTTTGATCAAGAATGGCTAATCTCTCCAGCTACTTCATTGATTAGGAATGGGTAATCTTCTCCAATGCCTGGCAAGGATTAACCGAGTGGCAATTTCCCACCGAGCCAGGATCTTATGAGTGAGTTGTACAGAGTCCAAGTTTCAAAAATTTAAGAAGTCTCATTTCCTTGATTTTTAGTTTGGCAATGGGTGCAATTTTTATGCATTTTTTTATTTTGCCTCAGTCTACACTAGGAAGTAGTAACCATTTAATACTACTAATAACAGTATTTGTGTTTTTAGTTAGGTTGATTGTAATTTTGAAAATTAAAAAATCAGATTTTCGTTTTCAAAACAGAAAATCGGAAAGCTGATTTCTATTAAAACTCATCATTGTTTGTCCAAGTTCGAGTACTGCAGAGTACTAAGAAACTCAGCCAAGCCCAGTTTTGATTCATCGCTGTGCCTGGTGTGATGAAAAAAATTGCTGAAATGCAAGGAACGATACTGAAGGTAGAAAGAACTCCCTATTCCTTGAATATTGTAATGGCCGCACACTATTTAAAATATGGAGAGAATAATTCTCCTAATACTTAAAATAGTGCAAAGCCATCATAATAAGTCGTGTAAGATTAAATCATCAATATGTTTGGCTAACAGAAGATTGCTCTGATCTAAATGATATCCACAATTACCATCTTTAATTGTCTTAACTCCAGTAGTTTGACTCGTTTCCTCATCCACCACAGCCGATGGTAGATTGGTTGTTGAAAATGAGACATTAGAAGGTTTTGTCATCACAGTTGCTGTGGATGACTGATTTGAAGGATTAGTGATCACAGTTGTTGTAGGTACAACAGCAGAAAGATTGGTCGTCGCATTTGTCGTGGGTGTAACAGTAACAGGATTAATCTTCACAGTTGTTGCGGATGACGAATTTGAAGGATTAGTCGTCACCGTTGTCATTGGTGACACAGTAGAAGGAGTAGTTGTCCCATTTGATTTGGGTGATGCAGTAGAAGGAGAAGGCATCCCATTTGATGTGGATGACACAGTAGGAGTAGGCATCCCATTTGATGTGGATGACACAGTAGGAGTAGGCATCCCATTTGATGTGGATGACACAGTAGGAGTAGGCATCCCATTTGATGTGGGTGACACAGTAGAAGGAGTAGTTGTTCCATTTGATTTGGGTGATGCAGTAAGAGTAGATGTCTCATTTGATGTGGATGACACAGTAGGAGTAGGCATCCCATTTGATGTGGATGACACAGTAGGAGTAGGCATCCCATTTGATGTGGGTGACACAGTAGAAGTAGTTGTTCCATTTGATTTGGGTGATGCAGTAAGAGTAGACGTCTCATTTGATGTGGGTGACACAATAGAAGAAGTAGTCGTCCCATTTGATGTAGGCGACACAGTAGAAGGAGGTAGAGTGGAAATTGTGGATGGTTCAGCAGTGATACTTACTAGAACAATAAACACAACATTAGTGCCAAACAGTTGTCAAATATTTCAATAAGTGAGGTGCACTGTGAGCAAAGTCACTAAGATGTCAGTGAATGATAATTGTTATGTGCCCTCATTCCTTTCTCATTAATTTTTCAGCAAAAAACCATGTTAAATGTACAATCAAAACAAGTCATAAGTGAAAATAAGAGAGTAACAAATACACCTTATCAGCTGACAAGAGGCATTGCGAAAAGATAAACCTAAACCAATTTTCTGGAAAGGCAAAGTATTTCTTACTCCCAGAACTGAAGTTGTGAGATGCTAGCATCACGAGTGCAACTGTCCAGAACTTATTGATCGACATCATGCTAAAAGAACAAACATTTCATTCCGTACGATACACAAATTATAGAAAATATTTTAAATAATTTAATTCTGTAATGTTTGAAGTACTCGCCAATGGTTTTAAAGAGAGTTAATATAATGTGGTATGACAGACATAGCAACAGCTGTTAACCTTTATGATGACAGATGTGGGTAATGCATAAGTCGGAATAGCCATCACAGTTAATGTTGATGACACATTCAAAGGATTGGCCAACAAATGCAACAGTCTGTCATGAAAAGTTCGAGTGCGGTGTTAGAAAGAGAAATCAGATTAAACAGAAATCAGATTAAACAGAAATCAGATTAAACAGAAATCAGATTAAACAGAAATCAGATTAAACAGAAATCAGATTAAACAGAAATCAGATTAAACAGAAATCAGATTAAACAGAAATCAGATTAAACAGAAATCAGATTAAACAGAAATCAGATTAAACAGAAATCAGATTAAACAGAAATCAGATTAAACAGAAATCAGATTAAACAGAAATCAGATTAAACAGAAATCAGATTAAACAGAAATCAGATTAAACAGAAATCAGATTAAACAGAAATCAGATTAAACAGAAATCAGATTAAACAGAAATCAGATTAAACAGAAATCAGATTAAACAGAAATCAGATTAAACAGAAATCAGATTAAACAGAAATCAGATTGCATTTCGTACATTGCAGCATTTTCACACGTTACAACTCGTTTCTTGCCATTATCACTTTGCTTCCAACAAACTAAAAAATGCTCTGCGACAAGAATACTTTAAATATACTGGAAGAATTGTAGAGTGTCAATACTACTGTAAGCTTATAATCATTACAACATATTTCTTAATTTCAGTCATAGTTCTAGAGCAATGTGAGACAATGTGTGATAAATTGTGTTGGCAAGAGTACAAGTACTGTTACTGTATAAAAACTTATAAACCAATAGCTGTAGTCCTATTCAGCATGTGCAAATGGTATTTGACACTAAGGTTCTTGGTCCTCACACAGTCGACCTTCCCTAACGAAAACTTAATGTTAACTAAAACCAAAACAAAAACCACAGACGATAACAAAATAAAAACTAGAATGTCTCTAAACCCAAAAACGATAGCTGAAACTAAAACCCTCAAAAGCAATAATAACGAAAACATCCAACGACAAGAAAAATAAAACAGGTAACGAAAACTTAGCAGTTCTCAGCTGTGGCAATGAGCTCAAGGATATCTGCAGCCAATAACGTAGCACAGTCAATTAATGCAGTAACACAACTAGTTATCACACTAATATAAATTGTGCAAGCAGCAGACTGCACATTATAATAAACCACTGGAACAATGACCCTCACCAGGTCCAGTCATCCCAATGGTACACACTGATGTGGTCAAATCATTGGGACTCAACAACTGCACGCCCAAATAACTGCATCACCCTATGTCAGCTCAAAAAGCAACTCCGCCACTGTTTGCACCCTGACAGTACCAGTCTCAGGCCTGGATAAAGGAGGAGGAGGAGGAGGGAAATGCTAATGATCTATGTTATCAAACAGTGTCGTTAAGCAGGCATCGATGATATTGATCCATCCATCATGATAATTAGCTTACCTCGTATAGCTACTCCGTTGACGAAAATTATAAATTGCTCTTTTGATAGCGGAATTTTTACAGCGGCTTTAAAGGATGTCAAGGTTGTCCCCATTTTTAAGAAGGGGCTTAGAAATTCTCCTGCAGATTATAGACCCATTTCCGTTTTACCGGCGTTTTCTAAAATATTTTAAAAGGCGATGCACATTCGTTTGACAAATTTCATTGATAAGCATCAAATTATTTTTCACTCCCAACACGAATTCCAGTCTAATCACTCTACATATATGCCTCTACTTTCCATGCTGCATGTGGTCACTGAAGCTATGGATAAGAATGAGTATGCGATTGGTATTTTCATAGATCTTGCTAAGGCTTTTGATACTATAGATCATGGTATCCTATTACTGAAACTTAACCATTATGGAATTCGTGGCTCCCAACTTAACTGGATTAAAAGTTACTCAAATAATAGAAAGCAACTGGTCTACTGCAATCATACCTACTCTCCTCTGAACCCTGTTCAATATGGTGTGCCTCAAGGACCCATCCTAGGTCCCCTGTTATTCATTTTATACATTAATGATCGTCCATATGTATAACCTAATATTTCCTTTATTCTCTATGCAGACGATACTAATCTGTTTGCCTCTCACACTTCTCTTCACACTCTGATTAATACATTTAATGTAGAATTGGACTTGATATCCGAATGACTTTGCGCTAATAAACTGTCCCTTCATATCGCAAAAACTAACTTCATAATCTTTCGTTCTCATAAGAAAGCATTACCTAAAAATTTGCAGCCAATCAAACTAATGAATTCTCCAAGTACCGATGTCACCTCGTGCTTGTTCCTAGGAGTTATAGTTGATCAGCACTTAACTTGGAAGGAGCATTATTATTATTATTATCACCGGAATTTTATACCGCCCTTCTTCCAACATTTTGTGCTCAGAAGTGCAAACACACGCCTCGACGGCGCAATTGCAGTTGTACTGCAGAGCAATTGTGCGTGAAGGACTTGCTCAAGGTCCCTACACAGTGACTCCCCAGACGAGGGTCGAACCTGCTCGCTCAGTGCACACTGGGCTGACCGCTCTAACCGATCGGCCACTGTGCAACACAATATTAGTGCAATCTCCAAAAAAATATCCAAAAACCTAGGTATTTTGCTTAGACTAACCAAATGTTACCTGCTAAATCCCGTTCTACTCTTTACTTCTCGCTTATATATCCTTAATTCACCGACTGTACTATAATCTGGGCCTTGGCATACACATCCAATCTCAAAAAATTATCCATCATGCAGAAAAAAGCTATAAGATTTATGGCCGGGTTGCCATTTAATGCTCACACTAGTGAAGTATTTAAAACGAATAGGCTTCTATCAATCATCCAGATCTATAAACGGCAAATAGCCAAAATTTAAGTTTCAAAATAGTCGAAAAAAATTACCTAATATATTTCACCAATACCATTGTTATAACATGAGCTCCATACACCGCGCCATAAGAAGTCTTCACGTCTTAATGGTTCCCTATGCCAGAACTAATGCTAAATTAGTATCTATTAAATGCCAAGGTGCCAGAATTTGGAATTCCAGCTACCATTTACTTGTCATACAGCATTAACTCCTTTAGAACCAAAATGATTTCTCATATTCTCGACCAAAATAAGGACAATTGAAGGGCTGGGATCCTTAACTCAGAGGGGTTAGGCAGGGATGAGGTGTGGGTCATATGAATATACCAATGAACCTTTGGACTGATTGAGTGATAAAAAAAAAATGTACTTGTTTAATTTAGGCTCATGTACTGAGCAACCCTGGCGCTCTGGCAAATTGTTTTTTACTTGGCTACATATATGTATTTTTCTCAAGATAACCTGTATCATCTAATTCTTTGTTGCCTTTATTTGTCGTACCTCTTCACTTGCTAGCTACATTTTGATAGTTAAGACTAGTTAAGTTTTATGTTTATACACAGTTGGATCTATTATCTTCTCCCTTTAATCTCCTCTTACCGGCTACACTTTTCTATTTAACCTATCCTACTAGGTGGCCCTAACATGGAATCGGATGACAGACAGAGTGGTCTAAAGATCATATCAAGTATTCAAGAATATCATCTTTTGTATTACATATTTTAGCTGAACCTGCAGCAGAGGGTTTCATTAAAAGAATATTCTTGCATAGCGCTGACTTGACTGTAGGGAAGCAAATCAGAACTTAGTAATCACTCGTAAGAAAAGCCTTCATTAAAATGAAGAAGAATATTTTATATCAGTCATCATTACATGGTTATCTCGACATGAATACCATGTCCCTGTCAGATTCCATAGATTACAAGCAATGGTTGCTATTTCTAATAATTAATGTACCTTCATCATGGTTAGGTGAAGTATCAGTGAAAGAACGAATAACAAAAACTAAAACTAAAAGATAAACCATAACTGAAAATAGTCGGTTTCGGTTTTTGTTTACTTAAAACTAAAACTATAACTTGATGCAAAAACGAAGGCTAATTTAATAATAAAAAAACATCCAGTATGTGAATAATAACTTAAAGTAAAACTTGATGCAAAACTAAAACAACACCAGCACATGGCAAATGTGGCAAATTCGATCAATTTACTAAAACATTAGTAGAGTTGAGGTCAAAACGGCCGCTATAGAAATTCGCGTATTATTTACACCAGCCTATGAAATGTTACAAGAACAGAATCAGCACTCGCAAGTTACTCTTGATCACCGTTTACTTTCACATCTAAGAAATTGATTATTTCTGGCTTCAGCATATTTCTGCGTAAAACTTAAAATCTATAATCAATATAATTAAGAACAGCAAATAATACACGAGAGAATAGACCCTTACGAGTTCAAAGATAACGGCCGAAAGAATTACTGAAGAAGCAAGGAAGGGATAGGGGTTTTCCTGCCCTCTTGGGTTTATTATGGTTCACAAAACATTCGACACGCCTACAACAATGTTGTAGTAGGCCTACTACCGTGATACACTATAATAGAGGACCAATGACGCCCAGAGACATTGTTACCGTCTTATCTTGCTTTCAAACAGAAAAAGTAATCCACGCGGCAACTCAGCATGTTATTTGTCACATCTCGATTCTCGAAAAAACAAAATCATATTTACAACCGTTGAACGCTAATCGCACCTCGTGGAGTAAGAATTTATAACGCTATAATGAAAGTCGTACGCGTTAGCAAAGACCTAAGAGTTGGGGTTAGTAATTTTAACGACAATTTATAATTATTGCATCATAGACTAGGTTAATCAGCGAGGCCCTTCATCTGTGCTTCCTTTAACTTGCAACTATCATAGCAAGCGATGAGTAGGCTATAATTGTCTACAATGCTTTGTCGTAATTGCTAATTACAACTGAGTACGTGCCATTCTTTGATTGTTCATTATTCCAACTGATCTCTCTTTATGCCTGCTCTTCTTCTGTCCATAATCTTGGAATCATCTTCGATAAGTCTGAACCCTTTCCGACCACATCACCCAGCTATCTCACAACTGCAATAATTATAATTAATGCCCATCCGTGACCTCTTGATCTCCTCGTATATTGACCTCAATGACCTGGGACCGGAACGAAACGAGAAGTTTGTAGTAATGCGGATTTGAGTTGGTTTAGCGCTGGTGAATATGCACATTAGCTGGCCTCTGGTTTACCATCTTTGGTATTACTTCGACGACTGCGTCAAAGTACACACAATTAATTACAAGACCGTGGGCACAATAGCCGCTTGGTTTGTTCAGTCAAAGTTCGACAGCAGTTAATTCCTCTTACAACGATCAGCCATTTAACATCCGACCACGTGCGCGACCGCTATCATCACCCATTACGTACGGCTGTAGCATGCAACTGTTGCTATCTCCTCGGTTAGCCATCCCAGAGCAGATCACCCATTGCGGACTTGATTAATTTTGATATAGGCCTAAGGCCGGTTTTTTTGTTGGCGATGATAAATTTTCTAAGATTTATATTAATTTATATTTCAACCGCAGATATTATTAGCATAGCACCAAATGCAATTGTTTCTTATCGCTGATCTAAAAATACACATTCGCGCAATTGAAATTTCCAGTTAGGAAGAGCGAGACAAATTATTTGGTAACGATTCTAAGAAAAATATTCGCAGCAATACAAAGGGAAGTTAGGATGTTCTGAAACGACTCTTTATTAGCGTCCGAATACAATAACAGTTGAAAAAGACCATTGAGTTGAAGATGAGCTGATCCCGTGACAAGTCAACTGAAATGCAATTAAGCAGTAGGCTATTAGACTATTTTTTTGATAATGAGTAGGCATAGCGATCTAGTAACATGTAGGCTAGAGTTACGACCGGGGTGGAGCTTAAGTGTTTGTATGAGTGACAGTCACATATGTACGCTTTTTTGATTGAGTTGAAGTTATCTGAAAAGAATTCATTTTTTATTATTTGCAATATTATAATTTATTATAGCGTCAGCATAATATAAAATTATGTTCGAGTAATCAACCATATGAAAACCGTATTATAGTCAATGCTTACAATTACGGGCAACTCACTGTGGTAGCATTCTGTGAGAAATTTAATAGACACCACGGTGACCACGCACGGACATTATATGCAACGTCGTGTCAATAGTTTTTTGGCGATAACCTGGTCCAGATTATCTGGAGCAGTTTTTCGTTCTCTTCAAAATCTGGGGTCATCATGGTCAATGGGACAACTTTCGATTCGTAAATTGGATTCTTGGGATACTATTTTTGTCATACTCAGACTGCAAAAAATGAATATCATTCATAGCTATTGTAGACTCTGGCCGGATTATGGCTGGAACGACCGATCGCGCTCTAGACTTAGTAGAACTATAGATCGCTACAGTCTTTCACCAGCCTCCATCACCAAGAGAGCAGCTCCACGCAATTCTTCCATGCTAGGAACTTCTCATTATAGCGGAGTCGGCTAGGAGGTGCATGTTCCAACAGACATTTCTAATCGAATATGTGCCCCGTGGCAGGGATCTGAACCCCGACTTCATGATTGTAGACGAACCACTAGACTATTTCTTTAGCCAATGACGAATAGTACACTGTCCAGAAATTTTCTGTATTTTGGGTAGGAACAATGTGATACATTATAGATAAATGAATAACCAAACATGCATTATTCTCCTTTGTAAATGACAGTTTTTATACCTGCAATAAGTAAGAACAAATCGTAAAAACAAACTTAGAAATGTTGAAAATTTATTGACCCACTATACCGTAATCATTAAATATAAAAAGCTAATAGAGAAACATAAAATATAGAACCGATTTGTTGGAGATAACACATGGGGGACACTGAGTACTAAAACTGGGGGGCTTTGCCCCACCCCAATTTTAAAACTGGGACGCCGGTTCTCTGGCCCCCGCTTGTTATAGCCCTGATATATATATATATATATAAGTATATGTGTATATGTATATATATATATATATATATATATATATATATATATATATTGATTTATAGGCAAAATCAAGAGACATCAAAATTGTACTGCATTTATTGCCGGAGATCAAACAATTTTGACGAATGTTTGCAGATTTCCAAATTCTTGATTACGGTTAGTAAAGTTGTACACTATGGTGTTAGTTTGAATAATTGGCCGCAACTCCATTCCAACCATTGTCAGACAATTAAGGCCACGAAACTTATCTTTTGCCGAACAGCAGGTAGGTTATTAGATCTAGTTTAGCGGATGAACTTGATGGAACGTCCCTTGCAGTAGTCGCTGTTTTGCAGAGCACGGAAACTGTTCGTTAACGGAACAGCAAGACTGGTTCTTCTCGTTGTTCTTTCTTTGTCGTCCAACGGCAGTTCCTCTATTCCAACAAGCATTCCAACAGCGTAGACTCTGCCTTCGTTTGGTGCATCATATACTATCAGGGTCCCGCTTTCGCCCATCTCGTGAATGGGTCCACCCGCATGATTCTTCACAGAAATCAACCTCCAATCTGTTTTAAGAACCTCGTCATGGCGAATGTACGCCGTGCTGTCAACTCTGCCTCTCCTGCCGTTAGCATCGAAGCATCTCACCACCATTCCCTCCGCAGAATCCACCGGTTGCCCCACCAAATGCAGCGGTCCATTGTCCTCGCTGAAAACCTGACCAATGAATTCGTCTTGTTTGTCCAGTTTAGCCAATGCCACGTCGAGGTAGCCACGGTATGAATAATTGCCAGTTGGCTTCAGTGGTGGATGCAAAGCCACTCTGACCACTCCCATCGGACTACCATTCTGGTGGAGTAGCACATCGCCTGGGGATCTTCCATGACCACACATGAAGGCGTGATTCCCTTTGTCTATTTGTAAACACAAAAGGCGGACGTTGATAAAGCAATACAACAGTTACTATTATCATTGCTACTACTACCTCTACTTCCAGTTACATCAACAACTACTACTACATTAAAATGCTTGTCATCATCTAACTGACAACATGCTCTTAGGGCCGTCCATAAATGACGTCACTCATTTTGGGAAGATGTTTTACCTCTCTACCCTTCGTCACACGCCGTCACAAATACCACGACCCCCTCCAATATGACGTCACAAATGTCATGGCTCCACCCGTCCGAAAAAACAGATGTCCAGAATGCAATCTTTGCGAAAGGTAATTATAACAATAACAATACTTGAAACAGTAATTAGTAGAATGAAGCAAAATGGAGAAAGTATAATTACTGCAATCTTATGCATTCCTAAAAATGAGAGATTCTGGCGGAACCATTACACTTATTTAAAAAAATGTTTAATAACAATAACTCGAAACAATCCAAACTTTATGCCGCTCCATTCTCCCATGGTGAAGCAAAATGCTCCTTCATGGAATAGATAATATCTAGTCCACGTACTCCATTTTCTTCGTTTCAGCGACTCTCTGTGACCTGTGCGTTTGGGCGGGATAATTTATTCCTACTTGTAGGTCTATATATTGAGTGTAAGTTCTTAATCAAAATTAAGCAATTTGATGTAGCAAATAGATTTGAATTTCTATATTAATAAATGGCTAGGTTATGCTTCTTCCAGTGGTTGCCTCCACAATTATTATTAAAGATCGGTAGCTTAGGCTTTAAAGGCTCAATGTTAATCATCAACGATTCTATATAACTGTATAAATGACTAATATTGTTATTACCCGCAACGTGGACAAAACCTCCAATCTTTCCGAAGCCTTCTGGATAGATATTTGCAGTTTCTCCTGGTCTAGAAATCGTTTCTTTGAAGGTGGGCTTAGCCCGAAGTTTTGTCATCTTGATCATCTTCGAATTGATCTTCAGATGATTGGCCAACTGTTGTCGTAGATCGTCTTTATCGTGGTAACTGGTTTCACAGCAAAGATAACATATCTCAACGGTGTTTCTTCTGAAGATGCAATTCGTTATCTTCAGTCCGTCTCGCCTGTGGCAATCAAAGCATAATAAAAGAAATGATAATAATAATAGTAATGATAATTAGAGCGATAATAATAATTGTTACAATAAAAGTAACAATAACGATAATAATAAACGCTAATGAGCATGTAGGCCCATTCAGGTCCAATGGTTTGCGAATAAATAAATTTGTGTTACTAGTAATAAAAATAATAATAATTATTATTAGGCCTATTATTAACACAAATAATAATAGTATCTTCATTTAATTTCAAACCGACAAATCGCTGCATGATTAGTATGAACGGATGAAGACAAGTTATTGAAGGAGTCTAAATTAACTGACGACAGTCATGCAAATCGTCCATTGCGTTATACATGTAATTTACCAACGTCGCTGCCTAGCGAATGGAGGACTAGTTAAACTTTAAGAGTAGCAACACGAACTCAGTTCCTCATATGTGCATGCCAGTGTTTTATTCGTTACTATGTGGCCTCCATCTTTCTGAATTACTTACTTATGTACCAACTTACTGACTGACATGCACAGGGCCTATATTAGACGCGTAGACGTGTAGACAAATTTATGATCACCAAGGCAGATTGAGTCATTAAGCTAATACGTATCACGACGACGACGACGATGATGATAATAGTAATTGTAAAAATGGTGTTGATGATGATAATAATAATAATAATAATAATAATTATTATTATTATTATTATTATTATGATTATGATAATAATTGTAATGAAAATAATAATGAGGATAATTAATACTAGTAATAATATTAATAATGACAAAATAATTATGTTTACTGGAGGCCTAAAATAGCCTATTAATAGGCAGTCATGACAGTAACGAACTTTGTTCCGTCTAATATCTAACAACATGACTCGTGCACATTGATCTGTTTGATGGGACTACTTACGCAAACGTTCTTACTCGCTCCATGGATGTAACTCTTTGATCTATAGGAATAAATTGTTTCGTGCAGTTGCAAATCTGATTTCTGCTGCAATTCTCCGTTGTCTGACCATCTGGAAGAATAAGTGCAGTAGATCAACATTTAACAGGCAAAATAGTACTAAGTGAATGAAAGACGGTAATAGAAAAAAAAGTTGTGCAGAATGCTGTGTTTGTTACAAGGGTGTAAATATGGTTCTGAGAGTGGGCTCGCTGGACAATAGTAATACAGAAGTATCGAGAAGGGTCCGAGTAATTAAAACTGTGTTATGTTCGCACATATTTTGCCATCAGTTTCAGCCGTGAATGCTTTGCCAATAATTTCCAATAGATCAACAGTTAGAATAGCGAAATGCGCAAATACACGATAAAGCGACATACTATTAGAGATATATAAATATTAAAAAAGTGCAAAAATCTAACCACGAAACAGCCATAGTTATGAAGTGCTAAGGACTTCATTTTCTTATCCTCGACAAATGATTGGCATTGATTGCGATTGTCCAGTCCTCTCACCAGCTCATCTTCCCACCGACAGTGGACATGTATAACCAGTGACATAATTATGACTGAGTTGACTAGTAGCGAAGTTGAGGCTAGAGTCTCGATCTAAATTTCTGCCAGGGGTTCGGATTTGAACCCGACCTATCGATATCTGAGTAATTAAGTTTCTTAGTTTGGCATGTACATGTGTGTTTTTATATAGGTCCTATCTCAACACTTAGTATCAATAGATTCCACAGCGTTTTGAGGAAATCGCAAAAGCGCTGTCAACGCCAATCTAGATGAATAAATCATTGTCAAAATCTAAGAACTAAAGTTTAACCAATAGGCAAAAAGTGTGATCAGATAAATAGAAGACATGCAACATATAGAACCGGCGACAGAAATCCTATTTACGAGAAAGTAAACAAGTTACACAGGTTCCCGGTGTTTTGCTTATACTCCGGATCTCTAAACTGACGGCTTCTCACTTGCGTCGCAGAAGCCGTCTAAGCGTCTTTTATAGGATTTAATTGTACAGTGTCTTGTGACTCTTCATCATGAGCTCCTCGTCATGATACCCTCTCGTCCAGATGTTGCTTTGATATTGCATTCTCTTATGTCTGACGCCCTTCTGCCCAGCCTTTTACTCCTGTGGTGGGGATTTATTATAGCAGCGTCAATGTCTTGTGAAGAAGTTGTGGCTGCTGTCAAAGATGGCGATTAGACAGTTTCTTCTCGAGTAATAAAAATCTCTTCAAGGTTGCAACGATTACCAGGCGTATGACAATTAGTTATCGGAAAACAGTCTCGACGATTTTAGGGGTTAAGAGTGAAGTTGTGAGACTGAATACTTGTTAAATGACTTAAATAATTAGGACTTCATTAGAGCCGAGGAGCTGATTCGATTGGCCCTGACTGGAATAGTCTTAAATGTAGTCTGTTACAGCTTAAAGTGCTATTACTTATTCCCAAGGCTCGACTGGGCTCATTAGAAGGAAAATCAACGCTATTGCAACAAGAAGAACTACAACATTATTTTCCACTGCTGTTGATGACTTCAAAGTAAACATCATAATGAAAAATGAATTATAGTAATGAATAATAGTCATAGTTATATATTAGCAGAGAAAAAATACGAGTCACCAAGTGAACGCGTGATTATGTCAGATTTCGAGAACTAATAATTATTTATTTCGAGTACGATGCCATGATTTAAAAGCAAATAGGCCTCGGCTGGTCATTGCATGATTCTTTAAACTAGTAACAAGACTTGCTCAAGGTCGCTACACAATAATTGCCTTTAGCGATGGTCGAGCCTGACACGCTCCACATTTCAGCACGCCAAACATATATCTGTTGAATAAGACTTCAGATTTTGTGTCCAAATGCCGTCTACAAAGTAAAAGCAATATCTATTCAGAAAAAATGAATGAGCAACATGAATTAAGAATTTTAGATGAGGTGTAGGCCCTATTCTGTTCAGATGCCTGCATTTCTTCGTATGCTGTTCAATGTCAAAGCGTGTTGGACAAGATCAGATATTTAATTTGGGAACTCCTCCTCCAAGTGCTGTCTAAAATAGCGAATGTAGGATTCGATTCAAGGAGTTGAGTCTGGTTCAACATTTCTTGGAACATCGGTTGTATGTTGATTTCTTTGCATGTAGGCCTAACTTTCGCATACCTGAACTGTAACAAAGAGTTAATGTCCAATCCTTGTTTCAAAACATCGACAGTAGATTATAATATTAAGCTCAAAACTAATAACAATGATGATATTAATTGATTGTAATAGATACCCTGCCATACGACAGACCGCGTCACGGCAGAGAGAAAAAAAAAGAATCGACTGATATATAAATTTGGATGTACTTCCTTATAGTTCGGATTAATGGTCTCTCTGCTTGCCCTTTTCGGATGATTCGTGTAGGGAGATGTCCATAAATGACTTAACGCAATTTTGGACTAACTTTGACTCCACTTCACCCTCGTCACACGTCGTTACAAAAATCATCACACCTCAATTATGACGTCACACAGCTTTTCACCCGGGGAAAACGAGATGTTTAGAATGTTATTTGCAGATTTTCTTATAATTATCAAAAAAGTAATAATAACTATAAAAACACTTACAGTGTAATGAATATAAATGGAAAACGTATAATTATTACTCTCATCATACAAAATGAGAAGCTCGGGTAGAATCATTGCATTTATAAACAAATGTTTAATGACAATAACTTGAAATAATCCAAACTTTATGCTTATCCATTCTCCCACGTAGAAGTAAAATACTCCTTCATGAAGTAAATAGGGAGAACTTGGATCTCAGCACCCTGCTCAATAGATACAGACCTTATATTATATTCAGATCCAACTTTTCTTCGTCTATCCAATCCACTCTCTCACGTCAATCCCTCGTTTGCGATTATAACCATTAGTTCACGTACGTTGCCGACGTGCAGCGGATCTATGTGGCCTGATGTGTTTTGGCGGTATAAATGATTCCTGCGTAGGCCTATGTGTTACAGAATGGCTGCGTCACTTCCAAAAGTTCAAAATTGACAGCGAGCGTAAAAGTAAATAACCCAAAAAATAAGAATACAATATTCATAATTAGTGTTGTTAGTCGCGGCTTACCCTTAATTAAGTGGAACTTTTTCGACAGAGTGAAAGAGTTTAAAAAATTACGCATTTTGATGTTTGATGTGATTATGTGGCGTCACATTTCGTCGACCCCTTCCCACTCGTCACAGATCGTCACAAATGTGTGACCCCTTTCCTAGGCGCGTGACGTCATCGATGTCCTATTCATTTAGCGCTCTAGTTATAAAGTTCCTGTCGTCCTTGAGGGGCAGTTTGTATCCATGATCACGCGGGCGAAGGCGCAATGGTGTTGGGTTGGCATCGGGAACAGACGTCTCAGAACAGGATCGATAATACCGCAAGGGGCTTTAACAGCCGGTCCTCGGCTGCTCCAACTCGCAGCTCCATTGTAGGGCTTCTTTCAGTTAAGTGCCTCCATCGGCGTTGTTCTGGACAGGCGTTTCCGATGCACTAGAGTCTCTGCAGAGTTGTCTATGAGTTCAATTTTCATTATCCGACCCAACCCGTCCCATTGAAAATGGACTCGACACAAATATCTTATACCCGACCTGACCCTACCCGACCCATTATGTGCATGACCCGACCCAATCCCAACCAATCCCACCCGACCCGCTACAAAACGCTGCCAATGTAATCTACTAAACGTACAAAAGTAAAAATCAGAAAATAAATGCGTAATTTTTATTAATAACTAAAGTCACTGTAAACATATTTAGTCGGTGAGTTGAAATCAAGTTTAGATGAAATTAATAAATATATAAAACAGTCCTGATGATCTTGTCGGCTGCAAGTTTGTATTATATTAATTGCAAGAGGACGCTACTGAATTTAATTTCACCATTACTTTCGTGCCTATCGAATAAAATAAATTTAATAATAATAATAATGTCTAAATTCTCTTTTGCGCCATGTCTATCAGGGTCAGCTCATGGCATAGGCGCCAAAGGAAGCCGCCTAGAACGCCAAATTTGAGGGCGCCCGAATTTTAGAAATAATGCGGTGATTTACTGAGGAATAATATTTTATAATGATACAAAAGAAATTCATAGATTAGTTATTAAAAACTAGTTTCAGGCTAATTCCAATTCCAACAACGATATTCAATCTCTTAGCACCTCATTGAATCTCCCGCTCTTTCCCTATTAATTTTCCTATGCCAGAATCGTCCATATATATTGATAAAAACATTTTTATGTGCCCCGTGCACTGTGTGCCTGGCCCCCTATTTTTTTCACATCTTACTATTTATGCAACGGGGTGGGGCGCTCTTATATAGATGACTGCACGGGGCGCAAATTACCCGAGTACAGCTCTGATGTCTATAAACACTAGGTACCATTCGCTCATTTCGATAGTACTTTAGTATATCATATATTATGTTAGTTATCAGTACATAAAAAGCCAAAAAGCATTGCCAGGATAAGACAAGAGCAAAAATAATGCAACTTATACAAAATATTCTAAAAAATTTTTACCGAAAATGCCGCCCCTAGGACAAGTGCCGCCTGGGGCGGTTCGCCCCTCCCCCGTCGCCACGCCCGTCGCTACGCCATTGAACAGATCAGAGCGTGACCTTGATTACATACTTGCTGAATGCGTTGCGTAATCGTATGTGTGGGGCTATTTTTCAGTGCGTTCGTTGCGGCCATATTGTGTACATATAGAGGCTCCTGGTCTTCGGGATTACCCTCAACTGGAAGTATAAAGACAAATGTAAGGGGTCGTCCATAAAGGACGTCCGCCCAAACTCTGCTGTTTTACACCTTCCAAGCATGCCACATAAACCCATATCCACCGTCTATACTAGGCGCCGTTCAATGCGTATCCAACATCAACAAACAGTTGTTGTTTCTCCAAAATGGCAGGTGCCATATGCAAGTGAGTCAGTTACGTGCAAACGGTCGATAGGCCTGTCATTGATTGCTACAAATGCATAATAGATGCATCAATAAGACGAACATGCAATAATTACATTTAGCCATGAAATTACATTTTTCCACGTAACTGAACGATTCATCGTGTGTCGTTGCCATGGTTCCGTGTAAATAGAGGTTCAGTTTCGGTTTCATGTGTGCCTGTTTCTGCGATCCGGTTTTTCCGATCTTAGTGGCTGGATTTTAAGTATATAACGACTAGGTCTTAATATTGTGGTCATGACGCCATTGCAGTGTGTGAAGGGTTCCGAAACACTCTTGTTTCGTTAGCTTCTGTTTGAATGTTGCAGAATCACGTTACATAGAGGGTTAGTTGAAATAACTAAAATAGTTTCTGCTGAGAAGTTGACAATTTTGTGCTTATGGACTTTCCTGTTGCTGCGTTTTTTCCACATAATATTCTAGTCAATATGTCGTGCTGCGCAGAAGGAAAACCAATCCAGTGTTCGAACGATGAACAACGTGCGAAGATAGTAGGCCCTTGTGAGTACCTAATCGTATGGTTATCGCAACATACTTTACTCGAAAGTTGTGATTTCTATCCTTCGTGTATCATGCATTCAAATCATTTTCCCCTGAAAGGATTTTGCGTAGTCAGCTAATCAACAGAAATTTAATCTATCAATTGATGACAACGCAGATTCCCAATGTTTGTTTAATGCAAAACAATCACACGCATGCCTGTTTAAAAAAATCTTTCGATGCTAAATGTAAGCCTATATTAAGATCTAAATCACCACATAATCCATCCACTATGTGGTTGAATGCCTTACTTGCAAAAGATTGTATATACACAAACCGGTGGCAGTGCAGAGTAGCGAAAGGCTATATCAATTGATATGATACACACATTTTTTTTGTCTATAGAGAAATCATTTGGACAAAATAGGATATTTTGGCCCAATTTGACTTATAACCCAGGCACTTCAAGGTTTCATGGAAATAATTATTCAAGTGCTGCTGTAAGTCGTTGTAGTTACACAATGATACATGTTTGATAAATCAGATATTTAATGTAGCAGTATTGTTAATTGGTAAACGAACCTAAGCTATAGAAACTCTGCCAATTGTATCGCACAGTAATTCGTGCAATTAAACTTTGGTTGAAATTCTATGCATTGCTTTGAAGCACAAGAGATAATGTCGATTCAACGAGGATCGTATGAAACTGACAGAGCGGTCGTATGCGAAGAATCTGAGACAAAGAGAAGAAAGAGTAAGAAAAACAGCCAAATCTTCAATTTAATCTTCGGCAGTAGTTGGTTCGGAACTAGGAATCCGTAGAAAATTATTGTAATCGTCTAAACTTCAAATGTCTAAAGTACCACGTTTTAGGCTAACGTTCAGAGGATTCTATTCCTCACAATGATGGAAGCAAACCCCACACAAAACCTAAGAGTTGATGACGAGCTCCTGATGATTGTTTTAGGGATAATGAGCAATTATTGTAACGGTTAACAACTATTGGTACTCAGAATTTCAGACATTGCATCGCCTTACAAATTACAATAGTTATGTTACTTAACTAAAGTAGAATAGTAATGCCACTTATAATAGTAAGTAACATTGCTATTGTAAGTAACATTGTTAAACTAGTAATGTTACTTAGCAGAACTAGCAATGCTACTTGACTAAAATACATAGAAGAATGAAGATATAATCGTTCTCCCACTAGCCCAGCGACATCGCCATCATGCTGTACTTAATAACCTGAAACGTCTAGGTAGGCTTATCGCTGTGATAACCAATTATGCTATGCTGGCAGAATCAATTAATTTGAGTAACTTACAAGAATCTAGACAGTGATCAGATTTCTTTTAAATTGGTAACTTGATCTCGCAAACATAGCTATGATGTTGTTATTCTTTATAGAGGGCAATGGGCCTAAGTCTTTTTCGGCTGAAACAATTATATTATCGTGCATTCATTCAATTATCACTTCTAGTTGACCGCTGGCGACTTTTGATGATGCGTAGCCTGCTGAGTGCACGCTCAGCGGAACAGCTGATTACTGGCAAAGTGACTAAGATACAGTACAATAGGGGACTTTGTGAAATAGATGGCGCAAGTATCAAACGTGGGTAAGCTACCCGGGGTAAAATTGTGTGTGATGTATGTTTCCTCATGCAAAAGTAATCTAAAAGCTAGCCAAATTATAAAATGCCTACGTATTGCTGCGTGTTAATAGTCAAAGGAAAATAAGAAGGCAACCTATTAGATCTGAAGGTTTTAACCTGCATGCAATATTTATAATTTTCTTGTTCGCGCAGCGGTAAATGGAAAGTCCGCTGTGATTGGACGTAAAAATGAGACATTTACCCGATCCTCTCTCCATTTCCAGTGTTCAGATTTATGTATTTATCCAAAATGAAATTACATTTTAATTCTTACGCCAGCCATCGATCGGAACAACATAAATAAACAACGCATGGCCAATATAAAAAAAATTCTTAGACCTATGTACATACTGGCGCCACCAGTTTCTACTTAAGGAACTGCCCACAGAGTCCCCTAATGTTAACTAAGTTGGATATTCAGATGGCAGAGAGCCCTGCAGCTGAGAGAAAACAAAAAAGGCCTAATGAGGAATCTGAAGTTTCTGAGACGTGGCGAGAAGTCGTGGGCTTCGCAAACTGTCGCTGAATCTTCACTCGTAGAAAAGAGGGCTTCGAGGCTTGATTGTAGGGCCTACTGCACTGAATCATTGAATGGTCGTATCAACTGCAGTCTGTCTACTATTCCATTTTGTACTATCAACTCGCTTCAGTTTGCGTTTTAGTCAACTTTTTGCCCTCCGTTGTTCTGGGCGTCCATAACAATAATATTTCTCTTGTGCCCGGACGACTCAGGAAAACCCATAAAGCTTTCATTATTTCAGGACAACTCAAAACTGTGGCTTAAATGACAAGTATGAAGCGATGGCCATGTCATTGGCACCAAATGTATAATGCTTAAGAATTTATTTCTTAGATCTTTGTCTTAAATTCTTTATATTTTCCCCGAACGTTCCCAGTTCCATCATTACCTCGTACCACCACCCAGACAATGTCTGTGACTGCTGCTCTCAATGAATAAAGAAGCAAATTCACAAAAGCTATATTCCTGAACTGTCTCCAGAACAAAGGTTCACTTGTTCCCTTAGAAAACCCTCCACACCATTTTGACATTCACCTGTCTTCATCTCAGAGAATATAGTGCCCGTAGTCGTCCATTTCTACATAGTTAGGCCTACCTAGCAATACCGTTGCTTCCTTCTAGCTTCTCTCGTATTCTGCTGCCTTATGTGAACAACAATTTGCTCAGTGTCAAGACCTTTATGACCGACAACGGTTGCTACACATATGATGGGCTTAGGAAAAAGATCATTGTCATACAGATGGGATCTTTAAGAATGACTCTTCACACCCCCCTTCCCCCGTTAAAATTAAAAAATTCTCAAGCAGTAAATCTCGCGAAAGAAGGCTCCTCTGCTGTAGTAGGACCTAGTTCTGTAGCATCAAAATTAAACGGTCAATAAATTGAATTACTGATTGTCTTAATAATAACTTAATTAATTAGTTAATTTAATTAATTCTTTCCTGGTCACTGAATATTATCCCCCACCCAGGGAGGTATTGGAATCAGTCTGGTTCCACTAACATGTGCATAGAGGCCCCTGCTAACGGTATTCACTGGCTTATTCACTGGTTATGTCAGTGTTCTTTTGTTCGGTTGTCCATCAGGGGAGATGAACAATCCATCCAGATAAATGTTTTAGTTATTGGGATGTTTGGGCTCAACCCACAAGTTCACCCTCTAAGCTATTCAGCTGTAAGAAACTGAGACTGTGTTTGTGCGTCAGGTCAACTACAATGACCCATGAGTCATCAGCTGTTTTGTGTGAAACATTGAAATAACGTTAGATTTTCACCTGCGTTCGTTTATTTTAGTAATCTATCATATAATGAACTTCATATTCATAACTAAAACACTGGACGCCAAGTGAAGATCCAAGTCAGGTTGTTCAATAGAAGTCTTAAACACCACAGACTGAAAGAAGCTGATTAACAGCTGCATGGTTCTCGGTAAGAACGAGAAAAGGCGAATAAAAGTTGTTGGATTAGGGCATGAAATCGGAAAAAGATTAGGCGCTAATCTGGATTGGATATCTTCGATGGCTGATGATCGAGGAATCTTCCTACGTCCAGTTGGGCACGAGACCAAAAACTCAAGACCAAGACTGAGACCAGGACCGAGAGGTCCGATACGAAGTTCGAGACCGAGTGGTCCGAGACCAAGACCGAGACCGATGGTCCAAGACCAAGACCAAGACCGAAATTCTTTTTATAAACGATTCAATTTATTAAGACGCTGGATAACACTCTTAAAACATTAATTTTATTACTGAAGATTACTAATCTTAAGAATGGTCCAGAAAACAGTTTTACCGACCACTCTGAACTTTTGTGGGTTCAGACCGTGGTTTCAGCCTGAGAGTGCCACATCATAAATTACTTACAGCATAGGGTAGGTAAATACCTAAGACATCTGAACAAGTAGATTAACGTTCCGTTTGAATAGTGTAGTCTACTTGTACCACGGGCCTAAAAATATGTGAAAGCAAATTTTGAAATGGCTGGCTCCGTTGCAAATGCGTTTTTTCTGCCCACAATAGCATGTATACAAAGATCTATCAGTTGTTTTTCAGCACGCCATAGATCGCGTAGGGAAAACATCCGATGTTTCTAATAATCGAAAATAACAGAGAAATATCAACAAAATAGCTCTGATAGGGCAAATGACCAAGAACTCTAATTTAAGACGGAGACCAATCCCTATAAGACAAGGACCAAGACCGATGCATTTGAGACCAAGATCGAGACCACGACCGATGGTCCGAGACCAAGACCAAGACCAAGACCGATCCATTCGATATTAAGACCAAGACCAAGACCGCAGTTTTCCGGTTCGAGACCGTCTCGAGACCAAGACCGCGGTCTCGAGACTACATCCCTGCCTACGTTCGACTCCCTCCTCTAGATCTTTTATTTCGACCAACTGAATGGCCGCTGTTGTCAGTGACGCTGTATTAATTGGTAAATGTAATACAATGGAATGAAAAAAATTGCAGGAAGTACTTTGAGAACAAGAGCAGATATTGGAAAGCGACAGATTGAAATAAGAGACTATGTGTTCTCATTCAGGTAAGAACATAATTTGTTAAATGCTATTTTGTAACCCATTCATAAGTTTCCAATCAAGTAAAACATTAGATCAATGTAGAAATATACTACATGTATTTGTCTCACAATTAATTCGGATCATCTCCTTTTTTATGACCTGATACACGTATTGCAATTGCTACAAGCAACTTTTCAAACACCAGTAAAACTTTGTACACCGAATCAAGAGATGGTAGAACCAGGAACGAGAAACAGAGACACATCTTACGGTGGGTTAGTTAATGATAAATGCGAGTTTAGACCGAAATGACACAGAGTTGTCTCCAGCAGAACGAAAGTAGGCATGAAAAAAATTTCATTATTTAGAGCTTTAGGCCGTACGCATGTACACGTAGCCTACATGTATGTGTGACATTTTGAATGACAGTCTATCTGGAGTAGAAATCACCCACTGCAACTTTGGAAAAACTCAAGTGGAAGTCTGGTACGTAACAGAAAAAACCGACAGTGACAGACTCAAGGAAGAGATGGAGAAAGAAATTGGATCACGTGTCGAACCCTACAAACTAAAGCTCGTGAAGATGGCTGGCCTCCCTAAATTCAAGTACACTTCGCCAGGACAGAGTACAAGTCTGATGAGACGAGATGGCAGCATTGGAGCCTACGTCACCATAGCAGGTATCCTACCCAACTACATGTGTCTATCTGTCTATCCATTATCAGTATCAGTAGCACGATTAGTTTTATTATTATTATTATTATTGTTATTATTATTATTATTATTATTATTATAACTGTACCTCCTCTGGATGAATAATGTAAATCTTGCTATTACGTAAAATATAATGTTATTAAGTGCACACATATGTTGCCTCTTTTCTAAACTCAACGCGTCAGATTCCTTTCGACTCGTTCAAGCAATTCTGAGTTAAATGAGACCACCAGTAGATAAGAATCTTTCGACTGAAGGTGTCTTGTATTTCTGCCGTCACAGAGTCATAGGCCTACCGTTAGCCGAATGATCCCTCAACTGCAGCCGGGATACAACCTGAACACTCTCGATCATATAATATTATGTCCCATCGTCGTAACTTTAGTTAATTGGAATTTTATAGATGGGAATGGCGGGCAGTCCAAGCTCCATGCTCTTGTTTCCGGACATGGGAAAGAATCCGGAGATGTTCTTTATTCGGATCTTAATCCAGGGCAGAGAGTCGGCGAAGTGAAGGTGGCAAAAGAAGGTAATAAGGAACTTCCAAGTGGGGAAAGCTACGACGTTGGACTGGTCTGCATGGATGAACAGCGAGTGGACCAACATGAAACATCGGTTACAATGAATGGAAAAAGAATCCAGCTGGATACGGTCACCGCTGCGCTTCGTGCTGGTGATGTGACTGAAGGTCAGCAAGTAATGCTTTTTAGCAATAGAAACAAACAAGGCACAGTACTTTACAATGGCTACAACAGTGGAACTCAGCAAAAGTTCGGAATGATTGGAATAACGAAGCAGCTTGGCGAGGAGATGCAAGCAATTCACGGAGTGAATGAAAGTGGAACACTGGTCGTTGCATTGTCTCCAATTTCGGAGAATGGGGAGAGACGTATGAAGGCGGTTGGGATGTTGGTTGGAATTGAAGAATTCCAGCAGTCATCACCTGGAAGCATATCACTCGCGGTGCCTATTGGCACAAATCTCCAGGAGCTGATAAGAGACGATTATTGCGCAAATAAGGGGCCTATAGAGTTTGCCTAAAACTGCTGCACCACGTCGCGAAATTATCCAACGTGTTTACACTGACCCCAACAAAATAGCTCCGACAATATAGCCCCAACGAATTAGTCTCAGACAAAATACATATCACTTTCGCTCAATCAATTTCACGATCAACAATTATTGTTATGCTATCCTCGCACCCTCAGGCATTGTCATTATTGTCAAGGTGTAGGCCATGTAGCCTACTGCAATTGTGATCTCAAATATATATGGAAACTTTTATACATGTAGTCACTTTTATACATAGGTGTAGTCACGTGCTGTTGTAAATTGCTGTTGTAAATTTATTTCTTCAGTATTAAATATTATGTCTCATTCATTTCTGTCACATGCGCATTTTATTGCTTTGAACACAGTGAGTTAAGCCCTGACTGAACACTGAATAGATTAGTGCTACAATTATAGAGAGTTATTAAAGACCGTCCATAAATATTGAAGCGTGCCTTTGCTACATGTGGGCCTATGCAATAATTACATTTAGCCATGTTTGACAAAATTATATGATGTGCTTTTATTAGGGATTATATCTATTACTAGGCATTTGGACATGAGCCTATTTTAATGTAATCTTATGATATGCTGCCGGAGGAAGCCTACATTAATAATGAATCATTCCTGCGATCCTACATTCCACATAAGATATAAATAGCGAGTATAATAATCGACAGTAAAGTTTTATACCTGAACGAAACACTTGATAACTTAAAAGTATTTTAGATGGACAAGTTGAGGATGTGTTGGCTGCGTCTGTTAGGGTTGGCAAAGCCACGTGGCAAGAATATTATTGGCCTAAAATAGAGTGTGACATTTCAAGCAAAAACTGGTTATTATGTTCAATATTGTGGTACTGTTGAATTGTCGCATTGTGGAAAATTTATTGTATGGTTTCTTATTGTAAAAAGGACGTCGTGTTATAATGATCCCATTATATTGTCGAACACACCCTCAGGCATTGTCATCATTGTCAAGGTGTAGGCTATGTAGCCTACTGCAATTGTGATCTCAAATACACATGGAAACTTTTATACATGTAGTCACTTTATAGATAGGTGTAGTTACGTGCTGTTGTAAATTGCTGTTGTAAATTGATTTCTTCAGTATTAAATATTATGTCTCATTCATTTCTGTCACATGCGCATTTTATTGCTTTGAACACAGTGAATTCTTATCGATATCATAAATCTTTTATCAATAAATAATGTGACCATTTTCAATCATCAGAAATTTACATGTGCATCATTGCTGCTTTGAAAACGATTTGCATTAATGTGTATCGTACCTGCAAAAGATTTAGAGAGAAATTATTGATATCTGCTTCTTGTAGCTGCTGTCATGTGTTAAGGAAGAACAATTGTTTTAGTTTATCCAGAAGTATGTTGGATTTACACCATTTTGCTTGTACTGAATTATTACATTTATTATACAAAGGAAACGAATTTCTATCTATTTATCTATCTATCTATCTGTCTGTCTGTCTGTCTCTCCATCCACCCATCCATCTATCTATCTATCTGTCTATCTGTCTATCTGTCTATCTGTCTATCTGTCTATCTATCTGTCTATCTGTCTATCTGTCTATCTGTCTATCTATCTATCTGTCTATCTATCTACAGATACACAGGATATGTTGCAACAAGGACATCTATAATAACATTATAATGTGATAACCGATACCGCCTCAGGGTCATAATGTTTTCGGTTGTGTGTATGTTTATGAATTTTGCGAGTTGCTTATCTTTAACTACTCAGTTGCATTGCAGTTACTTTAGTCTATCGTGTTTTAATTGTCACAGAGACATAAAATATGAACAAATATTGCTCATCGTGAACCTAATATCCTATGCATTATAATAGTTTATTGCTCTGAATATTACGAATTTTCACGTTGTGATGCCTTTTGGCTGCTGTATACGCCTATGGTGATAATTTATTCTACTGTGCCTTTTTACCAGCTCAAGTTCTTTCAAATTTGTAATCTTTATTTGTGTATTCTGACGTTCCTCATGCAAGAACAGACAGATTCGGTCAATTAGAACTTTTGAATCAGAAATAATTAGCTACAAATGAGTTGTTAAATAGAGTATAATTTATCGTGTGCCTTTTTATCAATTAGAAGTAAAGTATCATGAATTTACATTATACTTTGACGCTGTTGAATTGTTGCATCTATCGTTTGCCTGTTTATTGTCATAGAGACCAAACGATAATCTTATATTAATAAAAATGTAAAAAAATTCAAATGTTCTTTGAATTTGCATAATTTTGCACCCAATGAGTTCCTCCTCTTGTTCTTCCTCTGGTTGTTTGTTTGGATTCTTCTTCGGCTGCTCCTAAAAATATTATTCGTTTAATTTCTAAATTGACAAACCGCAGTATGATTACAAACACAGTATGAACAAATGATGGTAAGTTATTGCAGGAGTCGAATTTAACCATCAGCAGCCACGCATGGCGACCATTCACGCTGTATATCTAATTTAACCAACTACGTCGCCATCGAAAGAAGGACTTATCAACTTTGCGGGGGATACCAATTTCGAACTCGGAGTTCCTCAGATCTGCGTCCAAAAGTGTTCTCCATTTCTCCACGCTGCCTCTCATTCTTGAGTCTGCAAACCTCAATGCTTGATCCATCCTCCTTCGAACTTGGGATGTCATCGTATACAGGCGACGCCAGATCAGGTCTGCAATTGCTCTGGTCCGTTTTTCATCTGTGTGGTGTGTTCTCAGCATATCGGCCATTATATTATGTACAATGCATGGCGTTTTAAGGAAGCAATGAGAGACGGAGAGGAAAATCTGTTTCTGTTCCTATTTCTAGGTACAGCACTGCACCCACGAAACCTCAAAATCGCCCATTGATTGTTAGAAGCTTCATCGTAAGGTTGAAATAAATGGATTCTGTGGATTATTGACTGCTATCGGTGAAAGAGGCTCGAGAGGCATGTGTGGAGTCGTGGACACAGAGGAATTCATAGGTAAAGAGTCCAATGGCGAGCAGTTCTAAGCGTTTATCAGTCGCTCGGCTATTGAAGCCTGTGTCTCTTCTTAATTATTTGGAAGAACCAATGACGTAACGCCATGGAGCGAAGTGGAGTAATTGCTCCAGGGCGCCAAGGGCTGAGGGGCGCCTCATCGGCCGATGTAATCAATTATTATTATTAATTCTGCCGATGGCACAAATTCACAAGCCTTAGAGTCATAACCCGTACGCGTCTGACGAATGTAAAAAAGAGTGTTTGATCAAGCGCTGTACAATTGAGTTACGGCGCTATACAATTTGCTGTCTAGCAAGGTTCCAGTTCATTTCGTCGTAGATCATTTTATCGCATTCAGTGCGTCGCAGATCATTTCGTCGCATCTTAAAAACCACACTAACCCTAACCCTGACCCTAAACGACCCTCACCACGCACACCTTGACTCTAAACGACCCTCACCACGCACACTCTGACCCTAAACGACCCTCACCACGCGCATTCTGACCCTAGTCGATATGCGACGAAATGAATTGCGACGAAATGATCTGCGACGAAATTAATGGTCACCGTCTAGCAAGTGTTAATTGAACGTCAAACAGGGCGCCACAAAGGCAGTTACGCCACTGTGACGAACTCATGAATTGATGTTGCCCATGTTGCTTCACTGGCAGGATTAGCTGAGGTCTGCTGTGTTTTCCAGCGGAGTTGTATAACGCCGTTTGAGGCCGATGAATTTGCTACGGGCAAGACGGGCAATTAATTGAAAGCTAAATCAATGGAGGAGGAGCTACGTATCTGAAGGCTATCGAACAAGACGCAGAGAGTTTCTAGATTGCTGTTGAAACCATTCATAAGGATTCACTACCACCCTAAGAATTCACCATCATTGTTATCAACGTAATCACTACTAGAGTCATCATCGTCATCATTATCTCTGTCCAAAGCGTGTTTCTTATTTGTTTCTTAGCCTTCGCATCTGACAGTGTCGAAGTCTAGTTTTCTGTAGGTCAAGCCATTCTCTAATTTTTTCAACTGGGAAAATCAACTCAGTTGCAGCTGTAGGATACAATACACAACAATTTTCTTCAGTTGAAAATGAATTGAAATTATAATGTAATAACAGTACATTTACCAAGCAATGCCTAATAGTCATAATTATGTATCAACAAATAAGCAGGTGATTAAGTCACCAAGAGAACACGTATAGCCTACATGTGACATCATGAGGATAAATGGATTCATCATTCAAGGTATAAATTCAACCATTAGTCTAGAATTGGAGGTAAATATGCGTTCAAGGAATTAATATATCATTCTCAAAGTTCAAGTAATCACAACAGTAAAAATAGACAATTAATACCATATAACTAGTTAGTAAACCAAATATAATGAAAAAAAGGTAGAACTGATTCAATAGTAACAACACGTCGTTGAAACAAATTGCCTGATTGCAGACAGTGTTCATAAAAGCAGCATTGTCGGCTCACTTCTCATTTAATAAAAATGTGCTTATCACACAATCTCATGGAAACATATCAAGGCGAAGAGAATGAGGAAGAAGAAGACGAAGAGGAAGCAAACTAACCCGATGAAAAAGATAATGAAGAAGAGGACGACGAAGAAGAAAATGAGGAATAAAAACGAACTGAGGACGAAACAAGCAGACGAAATAGAAGATAAAAATGAAATTGAAAACGAAAACGAAGATGAAAATGAAGACAAAGTAGAATACGAAGAAGAAAGTGAAGAAAAAGAACACATAGGACAAGATGAAAATAGATGACGAAGACGAAGAAAAAGAAGAGGAACAGGAAGGCAACGATGAGAGGAGTGTCATATTTTCAAATACTGGGGAAAGTGATAAAATTTATATGAAGTCAATGAAGGCGATGACGAAGATTAAAAAGCGAAATCATAGAATCAAAATTCTCATAGTTCATATTGTGAAACAAAGAGACCCATTGATATTTATTTAAGTGTAAAACATACGATATAGCGCTGCATTTGGAAGATTTTCACAACCAAACAGAAATGTTACGAAACTGTCTAACGTTGTAAGGACTATACAATATTAAAAGCCGCAGGCCTAATTATCAGGCACTAAGAGGAATGTTGAAATTGCACATGAGTCATTTGAGCAGAATATCTGTCCATTTCCAAAAATAAACTATAGTCAGGATAAAAAAGAGAAAGTACGTCACTTTGTATCATGGCATTTATACGTTTTCTTGAAATGTTGACAGTCTATAAAAAATCTTGACATAAGCTAGATTCAGCTGTGTTGCCTTTAATAATTGAGGAACGTGATAGAACCTCCATTGCAGTGTGGATCCCTTTGCAAAACATCGAAGCTGGACGTTTGTGGCACAGCGATACTGGTTCTTCTTGTTGTTTCCGCTTCGTCGTCCAAATACAACTCATCTATTCCAACGAGCATTCCAACAGCTTTCACTCTCCACTCTTTTGGTGTATCATATACAACAAGGATCCCACTTTCACCCTCTCCATGAACTGGTCCATCCACATCGTCCTTGATGGACATAAGTCTCCAATCAACATCAAGATCTTCGTCGTGGCGAATGTACGCAGTGCTGTCAACTCTACCTTTGTTACCGTTGGCTACAAAGCATCTCACTTCCTTGCCTTCCTCCGCCTCCGCTGGATCTACTTCTAGCCTCAGCTGACCATAAATTGCGCTGGAAACGTGAGCAATGTAGCCATCTTGTTGATCTAGTTTAGCCAAAGCTGCGTCCTGATAGCAACGCACTGCAGAAGGCTGCTGTGATGGATGCAGAGCAACGTTGACAACTCCCAATCGTCCACCATTAGCGTGGAGAAGTACGTCGCCTTGGGTTTTCCCATGACCACTCATCAACGCATGATTCCCTTCGCCTATAATCATGTAAACCCAAGCAGTTGTTTAGAGAACATGATGCTATTGTGCATCAGAATGACGTAAAGGCCGCCCTACATGATGCAATTAAATATGACGAAGTCGGACGCTGGTAAAACAATTATTGTTATATCACTTATTGGTTTTATTATTGTGATCATCAGGGGCGTATTAAGAGGGGGGCATAGGAAAGCGTGGCACCGGCAAAGCCCCCCCCCCCAGTTTTAGTGCCCAGTGCTTCCCCAGTACGCCCCCCAAATAGGTTCTCTTTTATGTATAACCAATGGTTTTAAAGATTATCTTTGTTAAAATAATGATTGTCCCCATTTTTCAAATTTATGGGGAGGGGGGACAAAATTAAAATAAGTGGGGTGAGGGGAAATTTGTGCGCTTTGCGCAATATCTTATAAATTATGCCCCCACTTTTCTAAACCTTTTTACACCTCTGGTGATCATTATGTCATCATTATCATCATCATTTTCATTCATTGGTAGCTTCCATTTGTCACGATATGTTATTTGTTGTGTCACCCAAGGAGCAATCGCTAACTATTATGTAACTAATTCCAAGCGAATTGGCCAGTAGCTAACCTACCTAAAAATCGGAATTTAAATAATATCATCAAGTATAATGACTAATTACCCGCAACGTGAACAAAAGCTCCGATCTTGCAGTCGCCTTTTGACTGGATGGATGCAGTTTCTCCCAGTCTAATAGAAGTTTCTTTGTAGATGGGTTTCGTCCGAAGTTTTGTCATCTTAATCAATTTCAAATCGATATTTAGAAGTGTGGCAAACTGTTGACTCAGATCGTCTTTATTGTGGACACCGCGACTCTCGTCAAAGAGATAACAGATCTCGACATTGTCTTTTCGGAAGATGCAATTCGATATCTTCAATCCATCGCATCTGTTGCAATCATAAAAACATTGCCGTATTCTACCTAGACATAGTTGAAAATCATCAAATCACCAAAATCTCAGCTCATTATTTTTTTTCTTTAAAAATATGCCCGAGTTAGATTGGGTCAGGCTCGATAAAACTAAAGCTAAAAACTGTGTTAAAGGTTCTCGTCCCCAACGTACTGCTCAAAGGACCCCCAAATTCCACGGCGTTAAAGTGTCGTTGCAAACCGACAAGCGCTGGAATTGATAGATTGACTTTCGGGGATCGCCGGTTGCTTGCGTCACTATTATTATTTTTTCCTCGAAGTACATATGATCCCTCGGAATTCAAAAAATCAGGGGGCATTGTTCTGGAATGGCTAGTCTTCGCAGATGGTTTTATTGGTAGAAAAAGTGCTACAAAAAGCGACTGCGTTGAAGCACTGGACAGTCATTGACAAGCGCTGGTAGAGGAAGGTGCCCGGTCTCTCTCCTGTCGTCTGATACCTGGGCAAGCAGGTGGCCAAGGAGATTGATCAGTGCTAGGTCATCCCGGTTGACAGGACCCAGAGTCTCGAAGGCCAATGGCACAAAGCAGTATGATGACAAAATTGCGGTGTATTTTGATGTTTTTCTATCTGCTGCAATCTCAGAAGCAGCACCTGTATCCTCAGCTGATCTGGTGCTGTATGACTCTGCTAGGGTGTCGATGACAGTGGCATCCCAGGCAAGGCATTTGCCACCTTCCCAAGGAATTAAGGTCACACCATCCGGACGTCTCTATCCATCACATGGCTTTTATTATTATTATTATTACTATTATTAATACTTTTATTATTATTATTATTATTATCATTATTATTATAATGATCAAAATTTTTATTACTAATATTTTCATATATATAATCTCTACGTTTCTACGTCCCTCTGATCAAGAACAAAATCGTTATCCTCTGTCAATTTGATCTGCTAATGGTTTGTTAGGCCTAAGCTTTCCGGTTGTGCTTTTGGCTGTGGTGTTAACCCAGACTGCATTCTGCGCTGCCTAAGCTTCTCAATCAGTTTAATCGTTCCCATTTACGACATGCCTATACGATTTGTCATAAAGGGCCTTGATACTATCAACATAATTTTTTTCTCCTCATCGGAATGGCCTATGTGCTGTGCGCCGGAGTTAATTACAGTTCTATCGTTAGTACGTCATTGGAAATTCCACAGCTATTTGTACGGTTCTGAATATGTCTCTGTATAATATATCATGGAGATGCCTATTAAATGATAATTAAAATGATGATTGCATTGTTTTGGTATCTAAGAGGTCTCGTCTCCCGCTCCTGATGCTATCCCGGATCACTAAAGAGGAAGTCGCAGACTATTTACCCTGGAGCCTAAGTGAACGTTCCTTCCGATCGAACGAATTCAAATCCTAATATCTCATTTGATGCAGGCCCCAGAAATGGCTTTTCTACCTTTCCAACCTACCTACATGTAGGCCTATTGTCCGACAGCCCGGAATTTGCAACCCACACTCTGAAGTTGGTATGCGGTCGAGACAAGGAACATCATCTCAGGCAAGAGGAATCTGGTTTCTGGAAGGGACTGAAGGGAGTGAGTGGCAGTCCAAGACTTTAGATATGAGCAAAAGTTCTAATGGTCAAATTGTGTTGATTTCTGGAAATATTGTGTGAATTAATAATTATAATATACAAATGAAACGTAGGCCCTCTACGCTACTGGCTTGAGCTGTACTGTAAAGAACATCGTGTATCACACACGATAGGCCGCCAACGACAGCATTGCTCAGGATTTTACCAAGGTAATAAGTTAATGAGCAACACTATTACATCGCCTCACCTTTTCATGGCTGGCCATCTACGCCCTTGTAAATGGCGTTGACACTGAATGCACGCGAAATCAAGTACGCTGCATTTGTCATGTCATCATTTCGTTGACATTTTCAGATCCAAACCGTCTATTACTACAAATCCTATCTGTTCATTGAAGATGTGATATTTCGCATAAACTTACTTTCCTTCTTGCTAAATCGTTCGCATGTTCTTGACGATTCGTAAGATTCTTGTTGAATCGACAAAATTTACCAGCCAATGTCTGGAAACATCGTTGGAGGTGTCAAAGGTAATAATGGTTCTTCACGCATTGAAGACCCTTATATAGAATAACTATTGTATAATTATAGCATTCTATTATGTCGTTGTGTAATGATTTTTTTGAACAAATTTACTCAATGAAACAAGTTTCACATAACTAACAATTTAACAACACTAGTTATGATTATTGCATTCTCAATTCTTGGATTGTTTGCTTTACACTTTGGTGACAATTTTCGGGTTTTGGAATTGAGTCTGTAACACAGAAGCAGGAATCAATTATCCCGCCCAAGCGCACAGGTCACAGAGAGTCACTGAAACGACCAAAGTGGAGATTATGTGGATTTGGTATCTTTTTATTCCATAAAGGACCATTTTGCTTCACCGTGGAGAATGGAGAATCATAAAGTTTGAATTGTTTAGTTATTGATACAACAGATTTTTTTAAATAACTGTACTTATTTTGCCAGAGCCTTTCATCTTGAGGAATGCAAAAGATGGCAATAATAATAGGCCTGCTTTCTTCATTGTTCTTCGTTCTAGTACATTTCAAGTATTTTTTAGTTATTTTTTGTATAATCATACGAAAATTTGCAATGCATTCTGGACATCTGATTTTTTCGGATGGGATGGAAGTTAGAGCTTTGTGACGTCATATTTGTGGGGTCATGACATTTGTGACGACGTATGAGGAAGCGGCAGGGTCGAAAGTCGTCCAAAATTGCGTTACGTCGTTTATGGACGGCTCCATTGGCATAAGTCCCTCAGTCCGGAGGCCTATACGTGTAGTCTATAATTTATAGGCCTACATCGTATCGTATCGTATCTGGTTATTTATATAGCGCTTCTTACAGTACTCGCTATTCAGAAGCGCTCTCAGCGTGACAGCCCCGAGGAAATAAGAAAGTCTTTAGCAGCGAAGGGATCATGCGGATCACCTGGATGTCACTTGAATGTGTTTTGGCAAACTGTGTTGTTTTGGGCAAACTAAACTATATTAATCGCCGCAGTTGTACTCATGCAAAATTCCAATAATTGCTGCTAACCTACTTACGTACATATAGGCTACTTATTTTCACACTCAGATCCTGTTCAAACGGATTCATCTTCTCCAACTATCGCGTTGACCTATAAACGCAGTCAACCAGTCAATGAGCTTGAATCTGTGGGCAGCCAATGGCCTCCATGCTGATGACCTCACATCAGCTGCAAGCCTGTAGGCCTACATGCTTGGGCCGAGCGCATATTATATTTATGGTCTAAGTTGTTCTGTAGGTTGAATGAGAAAGCGACCATTATTTTCTTCTTTTCTTCAAAGAGCTTGGAAGGTATAATTTCGTTATTATAGTTATCAATGTCAGTTACTACCAATCAACACAATATACCTTTTCAATGAGATTATGAAAGACATATGCTATATGAGATTTGCTTCTCAATATGAAATGCGAGGAAAATGAAAATCTGAGGCTATCGTAAGCACGAGCAATTTTGAAAGCGAAAGCTGCAGCTACAACCAAGGAAAGCGTCGCTTAGATTTAAAAAAATGGTCGATGGGAAAAGAAAATTGGTGCAATATTAGATGAATGTATGCCTTAAAGGTTGTGATTTTGACCTGTTTAATGGTTACAAAGCTCCATTCGTAATACGGATTTAAACGTGAAAGTAATATTAAAGCGTTGTGTTGAAGTTCAGCTCAGGGTATCTATGATACTCACGAGCGCTGCGTAGCATCAAAGGGTTTGTCCAGCTATCCAATAATCATACTCACATTTACATACACCAAATTTTCTATTTGTGCCATCTGAAAGATGCAATCATAGCACCAGCTTAGTCCAGAGTGCTGCTCACAGAGTAGGTAAGTTTCTGGTTCCCGGTGTGATCAGCGACTTCGCTTTTGTGGGCGCACTAGAAATGTTGGGATTATGATTACGAACAAAAGGCTGCTTTAACTTGATTAGGCCTACTCTTTACTTGCCAAGCGGTTCCCTCAGTTTACTTTCCCGACAAATGTACGCGATCTGGGTGTTACTCTGGACAGTACTCTATCCTTCTCTAAACATTTTTATCTCAAATCTCTCTAGGTTAAGCAACAATAAGAGGCTAAACTCTAGCAAATCTCTTGGGATGCTCATAAACCCATGGTGTCATTAGAATATGGCGCTACAGCTATATCGCGACGCGGAGAGGGTCGTCTCAATGCATATCCTAGGTGTCACAATTAGGGATAACCATAGTGCATTCTCCCAGTTGATTGAAATCATGCCTTATACTTGGGTGCACTCCACATATCACCAACAATAAAATACACCCCATGAGGTAGGCCTTACAAGAGCAGCAAACGTGGCCAAAGCAGAAGAGATCGATTTAAAATTAAGTTGTCCCACGAACACATACAAATAATTGATAACCTACTACCACTATCATGGGAGTCGAGAGATGAGTGGCGAGGCAGGAAACAGACTTCTGTAGCAGGTGATCCGGAATTAACTTGTACCTGGAATCCTGGATGCGGTATATCTTAAATGGTCTACAGACGAAGATGTAATAGGTCAGAGGAAAGTCCAGAGATGTCATGTGAAGAACAAAATTAATATGATTTCAATGCAAACAATGAGGGAAGATAACATAGAATTTTACTCACATTTACTCACATTACTCATGTTCCCGTTGAGCCAAGATTTTGACATCTTTTCAAGACGCATAATTATACGTCACTACGGTGATAGGATTTTGACTCTGATGATTTTTAAATGTGGGCCAAATAACAAAACTTAAATGCGCAAAATTTTCAGGTAAAAACCAGCGTGTGAACTATTGTAATTGCTTCATTTTCCTTTTGTCCAGCCAAGTTTTCGTGTTTGGACGAAAGTTTTATTTAGCAGCAGATAAAACCAAACGTCTTCCATTCCAGACTTTGCCATAATTATCGTGCTTTCCTTCACGATAGGCAGTGATTCTGAGAGGTTTCTTACAGTGCAGCTGATGCATCTCCAAAGGAACTGACTAAGAGATAGACATTTTTAATATGGGTTGGTAATCTTTTATCTGCTAAATTAACTTTCTAATGTCGATGACACAGAGTTAGGTGAATTTCAATAGTATTCATGTAAATCCGCATATTTTCCTCTGTAGATCCTGCCTCTGTATTCTGTCAAACACTTGACACTGCAATTGACAAAAAAGACCAACATATATTTTATAATTGCATGTGGCATAGTCGAATAAAATGGCTGCTGAAAAGATCACCGCCATGACACAACTGACCGACATAACGGAATGTTGCATCTGTCTCAAGACGTTCACAGATCCAAGAATACTACCGTGCATTCACACGTTTTGTCTACAATGCTTAGAAACATTGACCGACAAATCAAACAAGAAACCTAGAGATTCACTGCCATGTCCAATTTGTAGGAAGGAATTCTTTATTCCAGCTGATGGAGTCCAGGGTATAAAGAAAAATTTCTTTATGACTGGGATGTTAGAAGTGAAAAATGCATTAAATCAGTCGAATCTGGATGCAATTCCTTGCGATATCTGCAGAGCAAACAGCGACGGATCAATGGGGAAAATACCTGAAGCCATAAGTCGATGCATCGTTTGTCAGGAGAGTCTCTGCGAAAGTTGTTGCAAGATGCATAAGACGTTTAAAGTATCAAAAAATCATGAAATTATGAATATAGGAGATGATGTTCCAACTGAAGTAATTGTAAAGAATTTCCAGATGATTAATTGTGATATTCATCGTGGAAAGGTGTTGGACTACTATTGCGGTGAATGTAAGAAAGTAGTTTGTGTTTCATGTTTTGTTGAAAGCCACAAAACTCACGATTGTAAAGATGTAACTACAGTGGATGAAGGATTTCGTCAAATTATTAAGTGCAATGCTGACATGATATCGACGCTTGCTGAAGAACTACTGGACAAAAAACTGAAATCGAAAAACAAAGTTGATTTTCTCAAGGAAATCGCTGCAAGACAGAAAGAAATTTTGCAAAGAAGTGAAGAGTTGAAAAGAATGATGGACGAACATGCGAAATCTTTGTTTATTTCGTTAGATGAAATAAAGAATCGACATTTGAAAGAAATTCAGATCGAAGAAGATGAACTTGACAGGCGTCTTACAATTCTTGAGAGCTTTTCAAAATATTGCGATGAACTGAGTAGAAAAGGATCAGCTAGCGACGTCTGTCGAAGTAAAGATGAATCATTACGCAGAGCAGATGAATTAGAGGAAGACCACGAAACGTATATTATGCAGCCAAGTGTTTTTTATGATGTAACATTTCAGGCGACTGATTTAGACAAAATGGTCGAGGCAAATAATGGAAACATCGTTGGAAGTTTGAAAGGTAATATTTAGTTCATTAAATCGTTGGATCTACGAAGATCGTTGTGTTTCATAGCTGTTATAAACGTATTTTTGAATTACATGTTCTTTATGTGTTTCGTCTTAATGTTGCGCTTTTTCAACTGGTTGGCGCAGTTATTGGCACGATGATGGTTTGTTTTATACACTTTGATATTTGATCGGCCGCCATTGTGCGATTTCGTTAAAATGTTACACCCCTGGAAATTCAGCGCATTGGGCTATTTTCTAATTGCCCTTGACCTTCTTTGTATGCATGTGTGTATGTATCATGCATGCAACTGTGTCTGTAGGCTCTATCTATTGTGCATACCGATGCATGCGAGAGTCTCTGTGCATTTAAAAAAACTTGAAATTGGAATTTCGCCAAAATCTGCCTCTTATATCAAAGACAACCACCTATCTCATCCTATTTATTTCAATTAATGTTTATTACTATAATTTCTTTTCAACTTGAAACAGAAAACGTCGAACAGTTGGAAACCTTTGCTGTAGCCATTGGCGAAACAGACTTGTTTAAAATAAAGTTGCGTGGCCAGGGTGAAATTATTTCTGCTGTTCAAACTTTACCAACTGATGATAACTGGCTTCATGCAGCTGCCGTCTACGACAAAACTTTATTTCTTATTGGAGTTGGAAAACTATTTAAAGAAATATGGAAATACAGTTTTACTTCTGGTTGGAAGAAATCCGGATCGTTAGTTATAGGAAGAGCAGGCAGCTGTGCGGAATTCATAAGCGAAACTCTGTATATTTGTGGTGGAAGTAAAGGAAATATGTTTTTCGACAGCATTGAAGCCTACAATTCATTGACCGAAAATACTACGATATTTGGACAACTGAGAGTAGGCTGCTACAGTTCAGCTTCTGTGGCCTACAAAGACTTAATCTACGTCTTTGGAGGGTTAGATAAATATAGGAAATCATTAGATTGTATTCAGATGTTCAATCCAGTTGACAATACATGTTCACTCCTTTTGACGTCTATGCCTCGCCGTGCTCACGGGTTGCGATCAATATTATGGCAGAAATATGCTATAATACAGGCAAACGATGAATGTTTCGTATTTGATTTTGAGGGGAAAACCTGGCACGAAAGACAAAAGCTTTTGCCAAATGCAGGATTATGCTCATTTGGAATGGTTATTGATAATGAACGAATTTTTATAATAGGTGGCGTATTCGTTGAAGTTGATGTGCATGGTAAAAGAAAAGATAAATATAAATATGACGTAAACTACATGAGAGCTTCAAGCATTGTGAAGAGTGAAGCTGCAAAATGGAAGACTTACGGTCACCTGTCAAAAGCAATCGATGTACTCATTGTTGCCTCTGGACGTTTCTAACAGGATGCAAAGATTGGCAAGAGTTCCTGAGAAACGGACCAGTTTGAGGTCTGGCTGTGTCAAAACTGAATGTGGACTGAAATTGGAGATACAAAAGCAAGGTTTGACGGCACTGGTCCCTTTTGGCCTATGTTAAGCCGCAATTTACTGTTATCTGTGCTGTCGCTGTCTAATTACTTAACTAAAACTATCATTCATTTGTTGTTTGAAAATTCAGTGCATTTACCTAACACAACTTTAAGTTATTTGAGTAAAACTTATACAGACTGTGTAAATAGAACTGCAGTTGGTCTACGTAGGAGCTTCACGCATTGTGAATAATGAAGCGACAAAATGGACGATTTACTGTCAAATGCCGGAATCGATGTTTGCTATGACCTCCATTGAACTATCTGTAGCACAGTAATTAAATAACACTGTTTGTAGTCATGTTATTTAACAAACCATTATAATGGCCTATGCTATATATGTATATAGACCTAAAAGGCAGGGTTCTGTATTGGGCCCACTGCTCTACATCCTATGTACTTCTGAGATTTACATGCTCCTCTCATCTCATCTGGGGTTTTGAATCAAATGTATGCAGATGATACACAGTTACACAGACATGCGTATGCCTTCACTGCATGTTCTGCCTCTAACGCCATGGTATCTGTTAAGACTATGCAAATAGCTATTGACTCTCTCAAGTCCCGGATGTCGATCAATAGAATCTTTCTTCGGCTGTTCCCCAACTTTACTTTCGCTACTTCTGTGCCAGTCGTTGGCATCATCCTTGACCAAGAGCATTCCTCGCCAGCATGTCAACTCAGTAAGTCGTAGTTCCTTCTGGCAGCAACGCCAATTGCGGGTGATCTCCCGCTTGCCTCTCTAGTGCAGCTTTATTGAGGCCCTTTCCCCTCTCGCCACCGCTCTTATTCATGCCTTCGTCACTAATCGTCTTGACTACTGTTCAGCCATATGCAGGCATTTCACGAAGCAGGATTGGGCAACTGAACTGAGTCCACCGGTCGGTCCCTCCATCTGGAATAGGTTCCCGGTTGCCCTCCGTCTTCCCCATTACAATAATCTTTCTCACCTTTTATGCACTGTTTAAATCATTTATTTTAGCCGTGGAGCACCACTGAGCAGTTTCACTTGAAGAGATGTATATAAATTCTCAAAATGCACGAAAGAATGAATGAATGCAGGTCACTTTACACATATTACTCAAAAACATTAAAATTCGATTCAATAAAATTCGATGTATTACATATCTTGACTTCAAATAAAAGTCAGTATATGTTTGTTGACAAACTCAATAATTTCTACAGGTTGACCTTATCCATATCGCTAGATAATATCTTCTGGGAAACACTGCTACATGTACAATGTGATGCCTAATTTTATAGTTTGGAGTGTTGTGCAAACAACTGAAAATACTTCCTAAGATTGCTTAGCTAATGCATGTCTCCATGTCCTTTATTTCTTCATCTCGCTGGCTTTCTATCTTTCGCCTTTCATATAATGTTATCGTTCTGCCTCTTTGTGTTTCTTAATATATCCGTAGGCCTAGGCAACACATTAACACCAATTATAGCTGTTAATTATTGCTGAGAAATGTTTCTGCGTCAACGACGCATCGATTGAACTCGTAGAGTTCGAGAAGAGATCTCCACATCCGATGACATCGCAGTAGATTCTTGTTTCCTATAAAAGCAATACCAAGTGCATCATCATTACGACCACAATGCTATTATTGTCATTGCTATTATTGTTTCCGCTGTTGTCATTATTAAAAAAATTGCAAACTATAATAAAATGATCGTTTCTGCTAATATTGTTAATTTTTGCTCAGAAGCACTTTATTCCACAAGGATTCAGATAATGATCATTATGAGATTATTGCCCATTGAGCTTCTAACATTCACTTTAATTTATGCTAAACGATCAAAGGCAATGTGTGCAACGATTGGAGTTAAAATACTGTCAATGCATAGATGATATAGAATCTTTTATTTAGGGATATTTCTTGGCTGCCAAAGCCATGAATTTTAACTGGATACAATACGATGCAATGCAATATAGTACAGCATGTTAACTGTTTTGATATTGTCCACCTCTCAAAGCTGATAAATATATTGCCATGCTTCTGTACAGACCGACAATGATGAGTCCGATTTTCGCTCGTGTTAGAGCGACGTTGATCTGATGTTCATCGCAAACGAATCCCATGTTCGCCCAACACCAACCAAACGATGCATTACGATCTATCTCGTAGTCAGGAAGAGAGCGAACGGTACTCAGGATGACAACATCCCACTCACCACCTACAGTACAAAGCATCAACTGCCATCCTTACTATCGCCGTCGTCGTCATCATCATCTTCATCGTCAGCATCACCTAATGTGATCACCTAATCAGAACTAACCTCATCATCAATTTACACATAAATAGGCCTTCACAACGTGCTAAAATAATGTAGACCTGTCTAATAATTATTTTCTTTGTGATAATTATAGCGATACCTTAGGCGCAACTGAATCTCAAAACACAAATGAAATACATAAATAAACACAAACCTTAAAAAATATGGATATACACAATCATGCATACATGCATTCCATATTATACATTCATGGATAAACAAACTTTATATATATGCATATATACAAATACAGTTGTAAAATAGAGCATGGTCATGTGGATCTTAGACAGGGCCTTAGACCGAGCTATAATTGCGCCCTGTTCCTAATTGAGCCCAGTACGTAGCATCTATTTAAGGGCCCCACATTTCTAAAATAGTGCATTTTATGGAATAATAAGTTATTCCATCCTGAAGTTTGCGCCACTTCCACATTTGCATCCTGAGCCTAGGCCCCGTTGGCTCCTCTTCTGTACGGCCCTGGTCTTAGAAAGCATTTTCATACCCAGTAGTAAGAAATCAGTTACAGATATCTTATATGGCTCAAAAATGGAGCACAATGCATCATATTTTATGCCCTTAGATCTGACAAACGAGAAACGAGTATCTAACCTTGGCTGGCTACAACGGTGCTAACATGAGCGTTAATGTGTCTTCTCTCAATTCCGACCTTTATGGCTGAGCATTGGGCCTTATACTGCGATAAGATGGCGATACTTTTGTGTTGTTTTGATTTTCGAACCAACTGCTCAACAATTCGAATCTGAAATTAGATAATGAACACGTCTGAGATTGTATTGTATTTCTAGATTTACAAAGCGCCTCTCACAAACTAAGTATTCAGAGGCGCTCTCTGCACTGGCCGGTTATGATGTTAAGCGTTATTTAAACAAATTGTTTCCCAAACAATTAGCAAAATAGTGCACAATAAGCTAAAAGAGTCATCAGCTGACTAATAGCGTGGATAGACTGAGTCTGGCCAGGTTGCGTCGAATGGGTAGAGCGACGGTTGTCAACAGCAAACGCAGACACGGGATGATGTCGATAAATAGACCATCATTGGGAAAAGATGACGCACGCTCGGATATTCGTCGAGGCCCAAAGAGGATGTAGAAGAGGCATATCGTCGTGTCTTGGTCGGTAGATTGAATTGCCACCCATGCATACATACATACATACATACATACATACATACATACATACCTACATACATACATACACACATACATACATAGTATCCATGTATGTATTACATACATATATACATACACACATACATACATACATACAAGCATACATACATACATACATACATACATACATACATACATACATACACACATACATACATACATACATACCTACATACATACATACCTACATACATTTATTTTTGTGTGGCATGGTGGCTGATCGGTTAGAGCGGTCGGCCCGTAACACTCAGTGTGCGCTGAGTGAGCGGGTTCGACCCTCGTCCGAGGCGTCAGACACTGTGAAGGGACCTTGAGCAAGTCCTTCGCTCACAATTGCTCTGCAGTGCAACTGCAATTGCGCCGTCGAGGCGTGTGCACTTCAGAGCCAAAATGGTGGAAAAACTGCGGTATCAAATTTCAAGAATTTCAATTTGAAATTTCAATACATACATGCATACTGTTGCATAATTTCGCTGTTACTTGTGTCGCTGGTATGAGTATGACTCATGGTGAGGGATGGTAACGTAAATTTACCTTCGGTAGTTTAGTGGCTAGACTTGAAAGAGGTGTGGTGATAGCTTTATAAACCATTTATAAAGGAGTGTAAAGGACAGACTGGTGTTTTTGGTCGGACGCGATCGTTCTTGCCAGATCTGTTGAGGTTAAACTTTAGTGACTACTCTTTTGTGGTAAACTATTATTCTTAAACCTGCTGACCGTTTCCTGTCGAATTACCAACAAGGTTGTGTTGAAAGTTACTGTTTTGCTACTCTGTTCTGCCTGAAGATGAACTTCGTTTCTTTTGGTGTCTGAAAAAGGTATACGCATGTTTAATTGCTTGGAATTAAAGCCAATTTATATTATACTCTTTGTTTGAACTTAAGGACCTCTCTAACAATACATACATACGTATGTATATAACACCATCATAGCAAAATAAGTATTTTGCCGCGATATATAAAATAGTCTAAAATAAATTTTTGACAGCCCTTGCTTTTCTATTAAAACATCCATTGAAACATAGAACCGACAGTATGGATTTTGAATATCAATAATGCTGAATAATATCATCGCCGCAATATTTTCTCATACCACGTGTACACGCTTTTGTAAAAGTGCTCGGATGGAAATTCGCAGATATTTGGATGCTGCAAAACAAAACGAACAGTATTATGTATTTCCCCAAAAAATCAAATTACTTATCTCAGTCCTCGACGAATTGTCTTCGGACGCTTCAGAACATAAATACATGTAATTAAATATAAACTTCTCGGCAGCTCCTTCTCCTTAACTATAAGCCAATTGATTGGAGTCCTGAACTTAATGTAAGTACACAGATCCGAATCAACGAATGGTCGCCTCAAAACAGAATGTGGGATACAAAATAGAAACCGCAAAATAAAACAGAAACCAGGAAACATACCATCCTGTAGGCACATCAAGCATATGCGCCTTGATTGAGTAGCGTTCAAAACAGCGAGACTTTCAGACCAAGATTCTTGGCTTCACGGTTTTTGATTATTGGCTGGAGTTGCTTATGGTCTCCTATGAGAACAACACGTTCTACTTTAGTGAACGCCACCAAAGGAATGAGACTTTCCGGTTCAGTGCACATCGCGCATTCGTCCACAATCAGTTGTAGGATATTGCAGCCTTCGATGAGACGTTTGCATGAACTTTCTGCACATGTTGTCAAAACAATGTCGTAATATTTCAACTCATGAAAAATGAAGGAGGGCGATGCAAATCATCTTAGTCTACGGCACAGCGTCGTTAAATTATAATTATAATCTAACACCTCCACAGCCCGCACTCTGGCGATGCCAGTAGCGAGCTTAGATGAAGAAGGAGGGCAACGTTTGTATTCATTTCGATGGAAAGCGTCGTTGAATGGTAACTAACTATACCCAGTCAAAACCACGTTTCACCAGAGAAGATAAAGCTCTTTGTTGCCTTTGTTGAAAAGACACCATTGAATAACGATTAAAATGAAATCACGTACCAAACCGTAAACGCTATGAATGATAGTGACTTTGTAATCCAAGAAATAATGCGAAGATAACTTACAGAAGGCTAAGATTGAAAGCAAAGTTACAAACGACTGCATCTTTGCTAGTAGAATGCCTACATGGATGTTGAATTAATAACATGGTAACATTTGTACTTATTAAAGCGCTGATAAGAAAGGACAGGTGTTAAATGATTTAGCATTCTCAGGGCCAGATTGACATTTGAACCAGACAAGGCGAAAGTTGTAAGATTTCCACTCCCGGGCATTTAGCCCCAAAACTGTTGGGCATTACTTTCGTATTCAACGGCCACACCCATAAATGCAAAGTTTCCTTCTCAATCGCCAGGAGCGTGTTGACGAGTGTTGAAACACCTTCGAGATATCGTACACGTACATGTAGCAGGTATACAGTATCGTTTACAAAGTCGGTCAGATGGGTATAAACACTATTTATTTACATGTATATCTAGATTATGTGTTTATCTCTCTGTCCGTTTATCCGTTTACACAGTATCGTATACATTTTACAGCTATTCACTCGAAACCTTCACGGTTCGCTCAGGAAAGACCTCGGACACCCAGTAGAGGGATTGGTTAAGCCCGCTGTCGCCGTCTTCCTCCTCTCCAGGGCAAAAACCTGTCTCACCCAGAACAATGCCGTGTGCCCCAGCTACTATAATATATCCATGTGAAGACCAAAGTGTGAACAAACTGCTTTCTTTTCTTTTTGTCCACCAAAATTTACACGTTTGCGATAAATTTTTAGTTGAGTGGGTGGGCTGCTTCGCCTCTGTAATTCGTTCCAGATCGTGAGTGTTCCATTTGGCTAGCGTCTGAGTCAGGCCGTTGTTTTATAACTAACGCGCCTCATTTGAGTAGGCCATTTAAATAATTAAAGCCTTGAGTTGTTGCGAATGTAAATGGCGGTTATCATATCGAATGTCGGCGAATTGTGCAATTCAATACGAAAGTCTAAACACATGAATATAAAATGCGTGCTGAAAATAGTCGCATGAGAACTTTTGCATAATGTTCACATCGTTCTCGTCGAATTGCTCTCAGTTTGAAGTCGTAATTGAGAAATTCTCTACATAACGAAGACCATTGCTGATCTCAGGCTTGGATGGTCTCTTAGCTGCTACCCTAAATGGTGCGGCACCCATTCAAAACGAACAGTTATGCTGAGCGGTCTCTCTGCAACATTTGATTAAAATAAGCATGATTAGAGGTCGTACATCGCTTTAGAAAAGCATGCATACGTATTTATTTCATATGACAGACAGGGAACCAGAACTGCAATTAGGGAAGTGCGCAAAATCGGAAATAGCTTCCATCATCATTGAGGTTGCTTCTAGAAACATTGACGTTCGAAAGGTGGGACTTCTTCTTTTATATCCGTTTCAATTAATTCACAGCAAGCATACTAGGACTAACTATACGGGGCTCTAGCGAAGCGTATTTAAACTCTTCAGAAATTCAATGAAGCTTGGATATAACAACAGCTTAAAGTTCGATGAAAGTGAAAACGCTAGGTATCTCAGTAAAAAATGTCATGCAGAGTGAAAGGATCACCACGTTGCGATAACGTGACTACATTAAGACAAGAATCAATTTCTGGTGACATCAAACTATTAGTGCAAGTCGTCACCGCGGTAAATGTAGGGATTTTAATAAGCCTTAGGCTTATTAATATTGAAATTGAACCAATGACATAGCCTACATGCATATAGCAAAACCATGGATATGAACCTGACATTACTTAACAACATGTTACATTTAGCTGCCAATTGACTAGGACACGTCGCTCTGTAAAAGAGGCACATTGCTCTGTGAATTTAGTGGCACTCGGGAAAGCAGGATGGAACACAAAAACGTGATCTTATTTTTTGCCCACACTTTCAAAACGATGCCTACACTTAAAAACTAAGAATGTGACAGTATTTACGCTATATAAGTGTTCATATACATACATACATACATACATACATACATACATATATCCATACAATCCATTCAGCCCGAAGACCAGCGCTGTAGCCTGTGATATATATATATATATATATATATATATATAACCATCTTGTTGACCTATTTACAAATGCAAATTTACACGCGGGGCCAAATCATTAAGCTCAAAAGTGCAATATTTACATTTTGAATACAAAAGTGTAAATTAACTGCCTTTTTTCATTCTGCCTACCGAGTACCCACGTTTAAACGCTTGCCAGCAAATGTTTATCTAAACGGCTGAAAAACTAAACGTTCTGCATTCCGGAAGTTCACATAAATTTATAATTATTTTTGCTACTGTGGTGGTGAATAAAGACTAATATGATAATAGATATTATTCTAATTTTCAGAGTGCAACAAATATGGCTGCTGAAAAGATCGCCGCCATGACACAACTGAGTGACATAACGGAATGTTGCATCTGTCTCAAGACGTTCACAGATCCAAGAATGCTACCGTGCATTCACACGTTTTGTCTACAATGCTTAGAAACATTGACCGACAAATCAAACAAGAAACCTAGAGATTCACTGCCATGTCCAATTTGTAGGAAGGAATTCTTTATTCCAGCTGATGGAGTCCAGGGTATAAAGAAAAATTTCTTTATGACTGGGATGTTAGAAGTGAAAAATGCATTAAATCAGTCGAATCTGGATGCAATTCCTTGCGATATCTGCAGAGCAAACAGCGACGGATCAATGGGGAAAATACCTGAAGCCATAAGTCGATGCATCGTTTGTCAGGAGAATCTCTGCGAAAGTTGTTGCAAGATGCATAAGACGTTTAAAGTATCAAAAACTCATGAAATCATGGATATAGGAAATGATGTTCCAACTGAAGTAATTGTAAAAAATTTACACATGATTAATTGTGATATTCATCGTGGAAAGGTGTTGGACTACTATTGCGGTGAATGTAAGAAAGTAGTTTGTGTTTCATGTTTTGTTGAAAGCCACAAAACTCACGATTGTAAAGATGTAACTACAGTGGATGAAGGATTTCGTCAAATTATTAAGTGCAATGCTGACATGATATCGACGCTTGCTGAAGAACTACTGGACAATAAACTGAAATCGAAAAACAAAGTTGATTTTCTCAAGGAAATCGCTGCAAGACAGAAAGAAATTTTGCAAAGAAGTGAAGAGTTGAAAAGAATGATAGACGAACATACGAAATCTTTGTTGAGTTCGTTAGATGAAATAAAGAATCGACATTTGAAAGAAATTCAGATCGAAGAAGATGAACTTGACAGGCGTCTTACAATTCTTGAGAGCTTTTCAAAATATTGCGATGAACTGAGTAGAAAAGGATCAGCTAGCGACGTCTGTCGAAGTAAAGATGAATCATTACGCAGAGCAGATGAATTAGAGGAAGACCACGAAACGTATATTATGCAGCCAAGTGTTTTTTATGATGTAACATTTCAGGCGACTGATTTAGACAAAATGGTCGAGGCAAATAATGGAAACATCGTTGGAAGTTTGAAAGGTAATATTTAGTTCATTAAATCGTTGGATCTACGAAGATCGTTGTGTTTCATAGCTGTTATAAACGTATTTTTGAATTACATGTTCTTTATGTGTTTCGTCTTAATGTTGCGCTTTTTCAACTGGTTGGCGCAGTTATTGGCACGATGATGGTTTGTTTTATACACTTTGATATTTGATCGGCCGCCATTGTGCGATTTCGTTAAAATGTTACACCCCTGGAAATTCAGCGCATTGGGCTATTTTCTAATTGCCCTTGACCTTCTTTGTATGCATGTGTGTATGTATCATGCATGCAACTGTGTCTGTAGGCTCTATCTATTGTGCATACCGATGCATGCGAGAGTCTCTGTGCATTTAAAAAAACTTGAAATTGGAATTTCGCCAAAATCTGCCTCTTATATCAAAGACAACCACCTATCTCATCCTATTTATTTCAATTAATGTTTATTACTATAATTTCTTTTCAACTTGAAACAGAAAACGTCGAACAGTTGGAAACCTTTGCTGTAGCCATTGGCGAAACAGACTTGTTTAAAATAAAGTTGCGTGGCCAGGGTGAAATTATTTCTGCTGTTCAAACTTTACCAACTGATGATAACTGGCTTCATGCAGCTGCCGTCTACGACAAAACTTTATTTCTTATTGGAGTTGGAAAACTATTTAAAGAAATATGGAAATACAGTTTTACTTCTGGTTGGAAGAAATCCGGATCGTTAGTTATAGGAAGAGCAGGCAGCTGTGCGGAATTCATAAGCGAAACTCTGTATATTTGTGGTGGAAGTAAAGGAAATATGTTTTTCGACAGCATTGAAGCCTACAATTCATTGACCGAAAATACTACGATATTTGGACAACTGAGAGTAGGCTGCTACAGTTCAGCTTCTGTGGCCTACAAAGACTTCATCTACGTCTTTGGAGGGTTAGATAAATATAGGAAACCATTAGATTGTATTCAGATGTTCAATCCAGTTGACAATACATGTTCACTCCTTTTGACGTCTATGCCTCGCCGTGCTCACGGGTTGCGATCAATATTATGGCAGAAATATGCTATAATACAGGCAAACGATGAATGTTTCGTATTTGATTTTGAGGGGAAAACCTGGCACGAAAGACAAAAGCTTTTGCCAAATGCAGGTTTATGCTCATTTGGAATGGTTATTGATAATGAACGAATTTTTATAATAGGTGGCAGATTCGTTGAAGTTGATGTGCATGGTAAAAGAAAAGATAAATATAAATATGACGTAAACTACATGAGAGCTTCAAGCATTGTGAAGAGTGAAGCTGCAAAATGGAAGACTTACGGTCACCTGTCAAAAGCAATCGATGTACTCATTGTTGCCTCTGGACGTTTCTAACAGGATGCAAAGATTGGCAAGAGTTCCTGAGAAACGGACCAGTTTGAGGTCTGGCTTTGTCAAAACTGAATGTGGACTGAAATTGGAGATACAAAAGCAAGGTTTGACGGCACTGGTCCCTTTTGGCCTATGTTAAGCCGCAATTTACTGTTATCTGTGCTGTCGCTGTCTAATTACTTAACTAAAACTATCATTCATTTGTTGTTGAAAATTCAGTGCATTTACCTAACACAACTTTAAGTTATTTGAGTAAAACTTATACAGACTGTGTAAATAGAACTGCAGTTGGTCTATGTAGGAGCTTCACGCATTGTGAATAATGAAGCGACGAAAATGGACGATTTACTGTCAAATGCCGAGATCGATGTTTGCTATGACCTCCATTGAACTATCTGTAGCACAGTAATTAAATAACACTGTTTGTAGTCATGTTATTTAACAAACCATTTTAATGGCCTATTCCATATATGTACATAGACCTAATATGACGGTGTACAATTTAAAATATACATACTGAGAGTAAGGATGACGTATTCGACGCTCTGAGGACCTTTCTTAACGGTCACGTGTCCAATTACATTATGTAACTCATCCTCATTCATTATATATTTTTAAGATTTCTTTTCAATTCGAAAGTTTGGATGACTTTGATGTAGCCATTGGCGAACAGACTTGGTAAACATTAATGCTACGTCGTCAGTGTGAAATGACTTCTCCTGTTCGAACTTGCTCAGGTCACTCTCTTGACCTTGCTGGACGCCAACGCGGCTTTTAGATGACGATATCCGATTGCTTCATCTGTCAGTCTCTTTGGAAATTGCTCACCGACCGCTTAAGTGGATCCGCTCATCCCTGACTGAACGCACCTCATGTGTCATTTTTGGCGCATCTAGGTCTTGTTGGGGCACCGTTCGCTTTGGATTGAGGCAGGGTTCTGTATTGGGCCCACTGCTCTACATCCTATGTACTTCTGAGATTGACATGCTTCTCTCATCTCATCTGGAGTTTTGAATCAAATGTATGCAGATGATACACAGTTACACAGACATGCGTATGCCTTCACTGCATGTTCTGCCTCTAACGCCATGGTATCTGTTAAGACTATGCAAATAGCTATTGACTCTCTCAAGTCCCGGATGTCGATCAATAGAATCTTTCTTCGGCTGTTCCCCAACTTTACTTTCGCTACTTCTGTGCCAGTCGTTGGCATCATCCTTGACCAAGAGCATTCCTCGCCAGCATGTCAACTCAGTAAGTCGTAGTTCCTTCTGGCAGCAACGCCAATTGCGGGTGATCTCCCGCTTGCCTCTCTAGTGCAGCTTTATTGAGGCCCTTTCCCCTCTCGCCACCGCTCTTATTCATGCCTTCGTCACTAATCGTCTTGACTACTGTTCAGCCATATGCAGGCATTTCACGAGGCAGGATTGGGCAACTGAACTGAGTCCACCGGTCGGTCCCTCCATCTGGAATAGGTTCCCGGTTGCCCTCCGTCTTCCCCATTACAATAATCTTTCTCACCTTTTATGCACTGTTTAAATCATTTATTTTAGCCGTGGAGCACCACTGAGTAGTTTCACTTGAAGAGGCGTATATAAATTCTCAAAATGCACGAAAGAATGAATGAATGCAGATCACTTTACACATATTACTCAAAAACATTAAAATTCGCTTGCTGAAGAACTGTTTGACAAAAAACTCAAATCGCAAAGCAAAGTTGATTTTCTCAAGAAAATCGCTGGAAGAGAGAACAAAAATTTGCAACGAAATGAATTGTTGAAGAGAATGATAGACGAACATACGAAATCTTTGTTGAGTGCATTGTATGAAATAAATAATCGACGTTTGAAAGAAATTCAGACTGAAGAAGATGAACTTGACAGGCGTCTTGCAATTCTTGAGAGCATTTCAAAATATTGCGATGAAATCAGTTGAAAAGGATCAGCCAGCGACGTCTGTCGAAGTAAAGATGAATTATTACGCAGAGCAGATGAATTAGATTATTAGAGGAAGATCACGAGACGTATATTACACTCCCACGTGTTTCTTGCTATGTAACCTTTCAGGCGACTGACTAAGACAAAATTTACCAGCCAATGACTGGAAACATCGTTGAAGTGTCAAAGGTAATAATGGTTCTTCACGCATTGAAGACCCTTATATAGAATAACTATTGTATAATTATAGCATTCTATTGTGTCGTTGTGTATTGATTTTATTGAACAAATTTACTCAATGAAACAAGTTTCACATAACTAACAATTTAACAACACTAGTTATGATTATTGCATTCTCAATTCTTGGATTGTTTGTTTTACACTTTGGTGTCAAGTTTGGGGTTTTGGAAGTGAGTCTGTAACACAGAAGCAGGAATCAATTATCCCGCCCAAGCGCACAGGTCACAGAGAGTCACTGAAACGACCAAAGTGGAGAGTAGGTGGATTCGGTATCATTTTATTCCATAAAGGACCATTTTGCTTCACCGTGGAAGAATGGAGAATCATAAAGTTTGAATTGTTTAGTTATTGATACAACAGATTTTTTTAAATAACTGTACTTATTTTGCCAGAGCCTTTCATCTTGAGGAATGCAAAAGATGGCAATAATAATAGGCCTGCTTTCTTCATTGTTCTTCGTTCTAGTACATTTCAAGTATTTTTTAGTTATTTTTTGTATAATCATACGAAAATTTGCAATGCATTCTGGACATCTGATTTTTTCGGATGGGATGGAAGTTAGAGCTTTGTGACGTCATATTTGTGGGGTCATGGCATTTGTGACGACGTATGAGGAAGCGGCAGGGTCGAAAGTCGTCCAAAATTGCGTTACGTCGTTTATGGACGGCTCCATTGGCATAAGTCCCTCAGTCCGGAGGCCTATACGTGTAGTCTATAATTTATAGGCCTACATCGTATCGTATCGTATCTGGTTATTTATATAGCGCTTCTTACAGTACTCGCTATTCAGAAGCGCTCTCAGCGTGACAGCCCCGAGGAAATACGAAAGTCTTTAGCAGCGAAGGGATCATGCGGATCACCTGGATGTCACTTGAATGTGTTTTGGCAAACTGTGTTGTTTTGGGCAAACTAAACTATATTAATCGCCGCAGTTGTACTCATGCAAAATTCCAATAATTGCTGCTAACCTACTTACGTACATATAGGCTACTTATTTTCACACTCAGATCCTGTTCAAACGGATTCATCTTCTCCAACTATCGCGTTGACCTATAAACGCAGTCAACCAGTCAATGAGCTTGAATCTGTGGGCAGCCAATGGCCTCCATGCTGATGACCTCACATCAGCTGCAAGCCTGTAGGCCTACATGCTTGGGCCGAGCGCATATTATATTTATGGTCTAAGTTGTTCTGTAGGTTGAATGAGAAAGCGACCATTATTTTCTTCTTTTCTTCAAAGAGCTTGGAAGGTATAATTTCGTTATTATCGTCATCAATGTCAGTTACTACCAATCAACACAATATACCTTTTCAATGAGATTATGGAAGACATATGCTATATGAGATTTGCTTCTCAATATGAAATGCGAGGAAAATGAAAATCTGAGGCTATCGTAAGCACGAACAATTTTGAAAGCGAAAGCTGCAGCCGCAACCAAGGAAAGCGTCGCTTAGATTTCAAGAAATAGGTCGATGGGAAAAGAAAATTAGTGCAATATTAGATGAATGTATGCCTTAAAGATTGTGATTTTGACCTGTTTAATGGTTACAAAGCTCCATTCGTAATACGGATTTAAACGTGAAAGTAATATTAAAGCGTTGTGTTGAAGTTCAGCTCAGGGTATCTATGATACTCACGAGCGCTGCGTAGCATCAAAGGGTTTGTCCAGCTATCCAATAATCATACTCACATTTACATACACCAAATTTTCTATTTGTGCCATCTGAAAGATGCAATCATAGCACCAGCTTAGTCCAGAGTGCTGCTCACAGAGTAGGTAAGTTTCTGGTTCCCGGTGTGATCAGCGACTTCGCTTTTGTGGGCGCACTAGAAATGTTGGGATTATGATTACGAACAAAAGGCTGCTTTAACTTGATTAGGCCTACTCTTTACTTGCCAAGCGGTTCCCTCAGTTTACTTTCCCGACAAATGTACGCGATCTGGGTGTTACTCTGGACAGTACTCTATCCTTCTCTAAACATTTTTATCTCAAATCTCTCTAGATTAAGCAACAATAAGAGGCTAAACTCTAGCAAATCTCTTGGGATGCTCATAAACCCATGGTGTCATTAGAATATGGCGCTACAGCTATATCGCGACGCGGAGAGGGTCGTCTCAATGCATATCCTAGGTGTCACAATTAGGGATAACCATAGTGCATTCTCCCAGTTGATTGAAATCATGCCTTATACTTGGGTGCACTCCACATATCACCAACAATAAAATACACCCCATGAGGTAGGCCTTACAAGAGCAGCAAACGTGGCCAAAGCAGAAGAGATCGATTTAAAATTAAGTTGTCCCACGAACACATACAAATAATTGATAACCTACTACCACTATCATGGGAGTCGAGAGATGAGTGGCGAGGCAGGAAACAGACTTCTGTAGCAGGTGATCCGGAATTAACTTGTACCTGGAATCCTGGATGCGGTATATCTTAAATGGTCTACAGACGAAGATGTAATAGGTCAGAGGAAAGTCCAGAGATGTCATGTGAAGAACAAAATTAATATGATTTCAATGCAAACAATGAGGGAAGATAACATAGAATTTTACTCACATTTACTCACATTACTCATATTCGCGTTGAGCCAAGATTTTGACATTTTTTCAAGAAGCATAATAATACGTCACCATGGTGATAGGATTTTGACTCTGATGATTTTGAAATGTGGGCCAAATAACAAAACTCAGTGCGCGAAATTTCCATGTAAAAGCCAGTGTGTGAACTATCGTAATTGCTTCATTTTCCTTTTGTCCAACCAAGTTTTCGTTTTGGCAAGTAAGTTTCATTTAGCAGCTGATGAAACCAAACGTCTTCCATTCCGGACTTTCCCATAATTATCATGCTTTCCTTCATGATAGGCAGTGATTCTGAGAGGTTTCTTGCAGTGCAGCTGATGCATCTCCAAAGGAACTGACTAAGAGATAGACATTTTTAATATGGGTTGGTAATCTTTTATCTGCTAAATTAACTTTCTAATGTCGATGACACAGAGTTAGGTGAATTTCAATAGTATTCATGTAAATCCGCATATTTACCTCTGTAGATCCTGCCTCTGTATTCTGTCAAACACTTGACACTGCAATTGACAAAAAAGATCAACATATATTTTATAATTGCATCTGGCATAGTCGAATAAAATGGCTGCTGAAAAGATCACCGCCATGACACAACTGACCGACATAACGGAATGTTGCATCTGTCTCAAGACGTTCACAGATCCAAGAATGCTACACGTTTTGTCTACAATGCTTAGAAACATTGACCGACAAATCAAGCAAGAGACCAGGAGACTCACTGCCATGTCCAATTTGTAGGAAGGAATTCTTTACTCCAGCCGATGGAGTCCAGGGTATACAGAAAAATTTCTTTATGGCTGGGATGTTAGAAGTGAAAAATGCATTAAATCAGTCGACTATGGTTGCAATTCCTTGCAATATCTGCAAAGCAAACAGCGACGTATCAATGGGGAAAATACCTGAAGCCATAAGTCGATGCATCGTTTGTCAGGAGAATCTCTGCGAAAGTTGTTGCAAGATGCATAAGACGTTTATAGTATCAAAAACTCATGAAATCATGGATATAGGAAATGATGTTCCAACTGAAGTAATTGTAAAGAATTTACAGATGATTAGTTATGATATTCAACGTGGAAAGGTGTTGGACTACTATTGCGCTGAATGTAAAAAGTAGTTTGTGTTTCATGTTTTGTTGAAAGTGACAAAACTCACGATTGTAAAGATGTAACTACAGTGGACGAAGAATTTCGTCAAATTATTAAGTGCAATGCTGACATAATATCGACGCGTGCTGAAGAACTACTGGATAAAAAACTGAAATCGAAAAGCAAAGATGATTTTCTCAAGAAAATCGCTGCAAGACAGAAAGAAATTTTGCAAAGAAGTGAAAAGTTGAAAAGAATGATAGACGAACATACGAAATCTTTGTTGAGTTCGATAGATGAAATAAAGAATCGACATTTGAAAGAAATTCAGATCGAAGAAGATGAACTTGACAGGCGTCTTACAATTCTTGAGAGCTTTTCAAAATATTGCGATGAACTGAGTAGAAAAGGATCAGCTAGCGACGTCTGTCGAAGTAAAGATGAATCATTACGCAGAGCAGATGAATTAGAGGAAGACCACGAAACGTATATTATGCAGCCAAGTGTTTTTTATGATGTAACATTTCAGGCGACTGATTTAGACAAAATGGTCGAGGCAAATAATGGAAACATCGTTGGAAGTTTGAAAGGTAATATTTAGTTCATTAAATCGTTGGATCTACGAAGATCGTTGTGTTTCATAGCTGTTATAAACGTATTTTTGAATTACATGTTCTTTATGTGTTCCGTCTCAATGTTGCGCTTTTTCAACTGGTTGGCGCAGTTATTGGCACGATGAGGGTTTGTTTTATGCACTTTGATATTTGATACGCCGCCATTGTGAGATTTCGTTAAAATGTTACACCCCTGGAAATTCAGCACAATGGGCTATTTTCTAATTGCCCTTGACCTTCTTTGTATGCATGTGTGTATATATCATGCATGCAACTGTGTCTGTAGGCCCTATCTATTGTGCATACCGATGCATGCGAGAGACTCTGTGCATTTAAAAAAATTGAAATAGGAATTTCGCCAAAATCTGCCTTTTATATCAAAGACAAACTATCTCATCCCATTTATTTCAATTAAGGTTTATTACTATAATTTCTTTTCAACTTGAAACAGATAACGTCGAACAGTTGGAAACCTTTGCTGTAGCCTTTGGCGAAACAGACTCGTTTAAAATAAAGTTACGTGGTCACGGTGAAATTATTTCTGCCGTTCAAACTGTAGCAATTGAAGTTAAATGGGGTCATACAGCTGCCGTCCACGACAAAACTTTATTTGGTATTGGAGTTGGAAAACTATTTAATGAAATATGGAAATACAGTTTTACTTCTGGTTGGAAGAAATTCGGATCCTTAGTTCAAGGAAGACAAGACAGATGTGCAGAATTCATAAGCGAAACTCTGTATATTTGTGGTGGAAGAAATGGCAATATTGTTATGGACAGCATTGAAGCCTACAATTCATTGACCGAAAAGACTACACTGGTTGGACAGCTGAGAGTGGGCTCCATGGGTTCAGCTTCTGTGGCCTACAAAGACTTCATCTACGTCTTTGGAGGATTAGATAATGAAAGAAAATCTTTAGATTGTGTTCAAATGTTCAATCCAGTTGACAATACATGTTCACTCCTTTTGACGTCTATGCCTCGCGCTGGTCGCTGGTTGCAACAATAATATGGAAGAAATATGCAATAATACAGGCAATGGATGAATGTTTCGTATTTGATTTTGAGGGGAAAACCTGGCACGAAAGACAAAAGTTTTTGCCAAATGCAGGATGACACGTATTTGGAATGGTTATTGATAATGAACGAATTTTTATAATAGGTGGCAGATTTGTGGAAGTTGATGTGCATGGTAATAAAAAAGTTAATTGTAAAGATGACGTAAACTACATAAGAGCTTCAAGCATTGTGAAGAGTGAAGCTGCGAAATGGAAGACTCACTGTCAACTGGAGAAGCCAACCGCTGTATTCAGTGTTGGCTCTGGACTTTTCAAATAGGATGCAAAGATTGACAAGAGTTCCTGAGAAAGGGACCCTTTTGAGGTCTGGCTTTGTCAAAACTGAAAGTGGACTGAAATTGGAGATATAAAAGCAAGGTTTGACGGCACTGGTCCCTTTTGGCCGCTGTGAAGCCCCAATTTACTGTTATCTGTGCTGTCGCTGTCTAGTTACTTAACTAAAACTATCATTCATTTGTTGTTTGAAAATTCAGTGCATTTACCTAACACAACTTTAAGTTACTTGAGTAAAACTTATACATACTGTGTAAATAGAACTGCAGTTGGTCTATGTAGGAGCTTCACGCATTGTGAACAATGAAGCGACAAAATGGACGATTTACTGTCAAATGCCGAAATCGATGTTTGCTATGACCTCTATTGAACTATCTGTAGCACAGTAATTAAATAACACTGTTTGTAGTCATGTTATTTAACAAACCATTATAATGGTCTATGCCATATATGTACATAGACCTAATATGACGGTGTACAATTTAAAATATACATACTGAGAGTAAAGATGACGTATTCGACGCTCTGAGGACCTTTCCTTACGGTCACGTGTCCAATTACATTATGTAACTCATCCTCATTCATTATATATTTTTAAGATTTCCTTTCAATTTGAAAGTTTGGATGACTTTGATGTTTGATGTAGCTAGCCATTGGCGAACAGACTTGATAAACATTAATGCTACGTCGTCAGTGTGAAATGACTTCTCCTGTTCGAACTTGCTCAGGTCACTCTCTTGGCCTTGCTGGACCTTGCTGGACGCCAACGTTTAGATGACGATATCCGATTGCTTCATCTGTCAGTCTCTTTTGACCTTGCTGACCGACCGCCTAAGTGGATCCGCTCGTTCCTGACTGAACGCACCTCATGTGTCATTTTCGGTGCATCTAGGTCTTGTTGGGGCACCGTTCGCTTTGGATTGAGGCAGGGTTCTGTATTGGGCCCACTGCTCTACATCCTATGTACTTCTGAGATTGACATGCTCCTCTCATCTCATCTGGAGTTTTGAATCAAATGTATGCAGAAAAATATCTTTATGGCTGGGATGATAGAAATAAGAAATGCATTGAATCAGTCGACTATGATTGCAATTCCTTGCGATATCTGCAAAGCAAGTAACGACGGCCCCATAACAAAATTGCCTGAAGCCAAGAATCGATGCATGGTTTGTCAAGAGAACCTTTGCCAAAGTTGTTGCAAGATGCATAAGACGTTTAGAGTATCTAAAAATCATGAAATTATGAATATAGTAGATGAAGTTTCAGCTGAAGTAGTAATGAAAAACTTCCAGATGATTAGTTGTGATATTCATCGTGGAAAGGTGTTGGACTACTACTGCGCATAATTTACGAGAGCAGTTTGTGTTTCATGTTTATTTGAAAGACATAGAACACACGATTGCAAAGATGTAATTACAGTGGAAAAGAAATTCCGTGAATTTATTAAGAGCAACGCTGACATTATTTCAACGCTGGCTGAAGAGCTATTGACCAAGAAAGATAGATCGCAAAACAAAGAGGATTTTCTAATGAAAATTGTTGCAAGAGAGATTGAAATATTGCAAAGAAGTGAAGAATTGAAGAGAATTATAGAGGACGACACGAAATCGTTGTTGAGCTTGTTAGATGAAATAAAGAATCGACATTTGAAAGAGATCAAGACCAAAGATGATGAATTGAAAAGGCGTCTTACAATTCTTGAGAGCTTTTCAAGATATTGCGATGAACTGGGAAGAAAAGGATCAGATAGCAACGTCTGTCGAGGTAAAGATGAATCATTACGCAGAGCAGATGAATTAGAGGAAGACCACGAGACGTATATTATGCAGCCAAGTGTTTTTTTGATGTAACATTTCAGGCGACTGACTTAGACAAAATGTTGAAAACAATAAATGGAAGCATAATTGGAAGTTTGAAAGGTAATTATGGCTTATCACTTCAGTGGCTCTATGAAAACTTTTCTAATGGATAAATACTGTAAGTTAGTTGCATTACATTGTCTTGTTGTGCATTGTCTTAATGTCGCACTTCACTCAACGGGACAGCGATGTTTTGGTACAATGGGTACGGTTGTATTTTGGTTCTTTGATACACTGTGAAATATGATTTGCCACCTCAGTTTTCCGATTTCTCTGAAATTTTTACCCCTGGGTAAATCAGCGCACTGGGTAATGTCGTCGGCATTCCATGTGTGTATGTATTTATGTATGTACTATGGGTTGATTTCTGTGTGCATACATGGGTTATTGGGTGAGTTAGGAGACTAGATATGGACCTATCGCCCTTATCTGTATATCTGCATGACATCGACAGCCTTACTCATCCTGTTGTTTGTTTCAATTGTAAGGTAACTATTTTGATTTTAAAATTATTTGAAACAGAACACGTCGAACAGTTGGAAGACTTTGCTGTAGCTATAACTGGCGGAACTGAAGATTCTGCGGAAGTAGACTGCTTTAATATAAAGCTACGTGATAAGAGTGAAATGACATCTCCTATTGAACCTTTACCAAGTGAAAAAACGGCTTTCCTGCAGCTTCCGTTCACGGCTGTGACTTGTTTCTCATTGGAGTTGGAAAATTATTTAATGAAATTTGGAAATACAGCTTTTCGTCTGGTTGGAGGAAATCCGGGTCCTTACTTCAAGGAAGAAAAGGTCACTACGCAGAATTCATAGGCGAAACGTTGTTCACCTGCGGCGGATGTAATGAAAATATATTTACTGACAGCATTGAAACCTACAATGCATTGACTGAAAAGAGCACAGTGGATGGACAGTTGATTGTCAGCTCCAGACTGTCTGCTTCTGTTGCCTACAAAGACTCAATCTACGTCTTTGGAGGAGAAGATAAAGATAGCAAATCTTTAGATTGTGTTCAGATGTTCAGTCGAGTTGGCAATACATGTACACTACTTTCGACCTCTATGCCTCGTCCCGTTGGTTGGTTACGAACCGTCGTATGGAAGACATATGTTATATTGCCGGGCATTGATACATGCTTCGTATTTGATTTCGAGGGGAAAACCTGGCAAGAAAGACAACAATTTGTACCAAATGAGATACTAATCTGTTTCGGAAATGGTTCTTGAAAATGAACGAATCTTTATAATCGGTGGTATGTCCATTGAAACTGACGCACGTGGCAACGAAGAGAGTAAATATATAGATGACGTGAAGTACATAAGAGCATCAAGCATTGTGAATCAAGAAGCGTCGAAATGGAAGACTTACGGTCAACTGCCGAAACCAAGCGCTGTATTCGCCATTGCTAAGCTATCGCTGTCAAATTAATCAACTCTGACTATTCATTTACTGTTTAAGAATCCGGTATTCATACATAGAACAACTATAGGACTAAGAAAATAAAAATATCAAAACAGAAAGCGAAGATGATGTGAGTACTGTTGGCCTAAGTATGAATTCGTGCATTGTGAATAATGAACCAGCGAAATTGAGGACTTGCAGTTAATTATTTAAACCGAATGAGTTTTTTCAATCCTACATAGTTTTCTTTGGTAGAGAAAAAACCCAAACTAAACTTCTTTGATAGTACGCGAATGAAATGACTTGCAGTGATCCGTTCTTAAGACCAATGTTCAGAATTTAGAATTTAGAACTTTGTAGCATTAACTTTGTAGCTTTAACCTTGTAGCAATGATTTTGTAGCATGAACTTTGTAGCACTGTAACCGTGATTATTCTGTACATTACATTACAATAGATAGCCTCGAATAGATTATATATATAGATCATTATTATACATTAGGTTTAGCTGAACATTCACGAATTCAGACAGTATAGGTTCTGTCAGTCACTCGTGTAGGCTCTAGCAGATACAGTCAACCCACATTCTAGGGATACTTTGAGTGGTCAGTAACTGGCCAATCAAAGTAGTCTGTTCTAGGATAGGCCAGTTTCCTCTTTGGCTGAGGAAACTCACTTATATGCTAGAGCACTGTTAGGAACCGGGCAGTCTGACTTCCGGAGAACTCTAACTATCTTGTCAGGCTCGTCAATTCATATCATCTTAGGACTTGGTCGTTATCATCTCATCCATACTCATATTAGTAAGTACATGTAACTGTTGTGTATTAGTCATAATCATTATATATATATTATTATTATTACCTCTTCTTCTCTGTATTTAATAAAGATAGTTGTATCTGAACAGTCTCTACATGTGTAGCTAGTTTCCCCTAGCATAATCTACTCGTCAACATCTGATATAATAGTAGAGCTAGTTTTAAGTAGAACCCTTAGCGTTCTTACAGCACGAACGTTTTAGGCACCATAAGCACAGGTTTCTGTATTTATTATTGAATTGAGTCTATTAATTTTATCTGTGTCTTGCATTCGGTTATAAATATCAAGCGCCTGCATTCTAAATTACACTGTAAATGTATCCATCCATGCCATTTGTCAGCTGTCGAAGAAATACCGTTGGCTGGTTCCACACTTGTGCGTGGAACCACCACTTATGACTCTGTTCAGCCTACTGTGCATTGTGCTGCTAGTAGACTTTTTACTTGCTCACTGTGACATTTCACATCGTTAAGATCAAGCGCAGAGAGCGCCTTTGAATAGATATCAAGAAGAGGCGTTATATAAATATTTGATTACATTACGTAAGACTATTTGCATCATCCCACAAGTCTGGAAGCAATGACAGTGATTGTAGTGTCCTACAGAACCTAGTTCAGATGGCTAATTGTGATTAAATATCGACAGCGTTTTTTGTGCCAATATAAACCAAGACCGGAATGCTAATACTGTTATAGAAGTCAAGGACGGATTTGTTAGGCACGGCAGTCCCATCATCCAATAAATGCCGACAAGATAATTCTTTCTTTCTTTCTCTCTGTCTCTCTCTCTCTGTCTCTCTCTGTCTCTCTCGCTGTCTCTCACTGTCTCTCTCTGTCTCTGTCTGTCTGTCTGTCTCTCTGTTGCCTCGTTGGTTCAACATCAAGTGGATTAGCTGGTACGTTTTCAAAGATTTACACAACATTAGACTCAAAGTACACTCCTCGTTAAATATCCCATTTATGTCCAATGAAAAATAGCACACATCGTTGTGGCAGCGGTAGGCCTATGCACCAGAGTCGTCCAAAGTATCGTTCGAAAGCTTACAGCTTTCGAATTTGACTACTAAAGCGAATGAAGCTTCAGGTCGACAATCAAGTTGGCTAAATCTGTTGTTCTCGCCTATTCCGGGCATTCGACCACCGGTGCCTCTCTGCATCAAATATCGACCTAATCTTGTGGAGAACTGGCGCTTCTTAAAATAGACCAGTGGAAAAATTAGGCCCTACGTCAAACTGACCCAGGGCTTGCAGTAGAGAAATGACTCCTGTAACCATACCAGCACCCTTTTCTCCCACTTCAACTCATGAATCTGACACAATAGAGCCAACAATATCAAGTAGCACAACTCCTACGCGTCAAGAGCGACCAAGCACTGAAGGCGTATTTACGGGCTTCAATTCACCACTGGTGAAGACGATCGTATGGTGGACGAGACAGTGGTGCAATTTGACGAGTTCGCGATTGGAGACGTCAACATAACGTATGAACGTTATCTTTTCAACAAGCGCAACTAAAATGATGGTGAAACTTTTTGAGGGTTTTATGACGGCACTAGTCACTACGATAACCCATCATCCGTCAGGTAATGTTAATTCTGTGATTATTGCATCCATAACCATAACCACAGTTTTTTATTGTTTCACCATCATTATACAGATGTACATAACAAGTTCTCTGTGAACAATGTATATAACTTATAAATCATTATTCATTTAGTTATAAACTAATAGCATCAGAGTGAGAACGAAATTTTTCCTAAATACCATCTGATGTTACACAGAGTAATAAATAAAACGATAATGGGAAAACCCTTCGGGGGTCGAGATCCCGCTAGCAGGGTCACCCAATTACGAAGATGAAATTAAGTAGTGGTGGATAACGTATTGAGCATACCCGGTAAGGTGGTAAAGTTATCAAACTTAACTAGTTAATTAATGTGAAGTACACAAACTTAACAGATATTAAAGAAATAGGCATTTCATGAAGAGTGAGTCAATCCATGATGTGATAGGTCTACCTGATCGCATACGTGTAGTTCTGGGCATTTGGGAAGCACAAAATCGACAATTGTTACTGCGTCAGCGAGCACTGAGACTGGAATAATGTTTTTACACTTGCTCAACTTAGGAGATTGCTTTGACCTAGTGTAAGGCATCGGCATTCGGACTGATGCCATCCATTTATTGCTAGGTTCAAATCTTAAAACCAACGTGAAAGACCCAACACTCGGTAAGTTATGAAGTCAGAAACATGTTATGCATGATTCAATGTGACAATGATAATTGCTTATGCACACTTTGCAGAGTCTGTGGAAAACTTGCAATTAGTGTCCACCTCTCGAATTATTCTTTGCCCAGTCATATCCTAACATACATGTAGTCGCCTGTCCGTTAATAGCGGATGAGACAGGTTCACCAAGTGGATGTGGTTGACCCAAAATTCCAGGTTGACTATGTTGAGAAAGTCTTTGCTAGTAGAGGTGTTGAAGAAGGACAACATGTGAAACGATTATAAATGATGAAATTGTCAGATTCTAGATAGAGAAATATTATGAATTAATTAATGTATGCCTGTCTGTTTTTTTCTCTCTCTCACTCTCTGTCAGACAGTCTCTGATTCTGTCTCCACTTTATCCTGGTATCCCTATTTATTTCCATTGGCCTCACGGCCTCTCGTTCTCTTTTGATAAAGCTGTCTGTCTCTTCATCTCTCTTACTGTCATTAATTAATTAATTAATTAACGTATTAATCAAGTCATAAATTTTTTACCTATTTTTTACTTGACCTATTTCAATCGAGAATAAGACATCGAATTTTAAGTCGTAATTTAGAAATTCTCTCGAGTGAGATGATGATATAGACCTAGCTAATCTCAGGCTTGCATGGTCTTTGCGCGGTTACTTTAAATGGCTCGACACCCATTCAAACGAAAAGCCACAATGAAATATTCTACTGCAAAAGGTCAAAATGCACGAAAGAATGAATGAATGCAGGTCACTTTACACATATTACTCAAAAACATTAAAATTCGCTTGCTGAAGAACTATTGGACAAAAAACTCAAATCGAAAAGCAAAGTAGATTTTCTCAAGAAAATCGTTGGAAGAGAGAACAAAAATTTGCAACGAAGTGAAATGTTGAAGAGAATGATAGACGAACATACGAAATCTTTGTTGAGTGCATTGGATGAAATAAATAATCGACGTTTGAAAAAGAACACATAGGACAAGATGAAAATAGATGACGAAGACGAAGAAAAGGAAGAGGAACAGGAAGGCAACGATGAGAGGAATGTCATATTTTCAAATACTGGGGAAAGTGATAAAATTTATATGAAGTCAATGAAGGCGATGACGAAGATTAAAAAGCGACCTCATAGAATCAAAATTCTCATAGTTTCATATTGTGAAACAAAGTGACCCATTGATATTTATTTAAGTGTAAAACATACGATAGAGCGCTGCATTTGGAAGATTTTCACAACCAAACAGAAAATGTTACGAAACTGTCTAACGTTGTTAGGCCTATACAATTTTGAAAACCGCAGGCCTAATTATCAGGCACTACGTCGAGAGGAATGTTGAAATTGCACATGAGTCATTTGAGCAGAATATCTGTCCATTTGCAAAAATAAACTATAGTCAGGATAAAAAAAGAGAAAGTACGTCACTTTGTATCATGGCATTTATACGTTTTCCTGAAATGTTCACAGTCTATAAAAAATCGTCAAATCAGCTAGATTCAGCTGTGTTGCCTTTAATAGTCGAGGAACGTGATAGAACCTCCATTGCAGTGTGGATCCCTTTGCAAAGCATCGAAGCTGGATGTTAGTGGCACAGCGATACTGGTTCTTCTTGTTGTTTCCGCTTCGTCGTCCAAATACAACTCATCTATTCCAACGAGCATTCCAACAGCTTTCACTCTTCCCTCTTTTGGTATATCATCTACAACAAGGATCCCACTTTCACCCTCTCCATGAACTGGTCCATCCGCATCGTCCTTGATGGACATAAGTCTCCAATCAACATCAAGATCTTCGTCGTGGCGAATGTACGCAGTGCTGTCAATTCTACCTCTGTTACCGTTGGCTACAAAGCATCTCACTTCCTTGCCTTCCTCTGCCTCCGCTGGTTCCACTTCTAGCCTCAGCTGACCATGGATTGCGCTGGAAACGTGAGCAATGTAGCCATCTTGTTGATCCAGTTTAGCCAAAGCTGCGTCCTGGTAGCAACGCACTGCAGAAGGCTGCTGTGATGGATGCAGAGCAACGTTGACAACTCCCAATCGTCCACCATTAGCGTGGAGAAGTACGTCGCCTTGGGTTTTCCCATGACCACTCATCAACGCATGATTCCCTTCGCCTATAATCATGTAAACCCAAGCAGTTGTTTAGAGAACATGATGCTATTGTGCATCAGAATGACGTAAAGGCCGCCCTACATGATGCAATTAAATATGACGAAGTCGGACGCTGGTAAAACAATTATTGTTATATCACTTATTGGTTTTATTATTGTGATCATCAGGGGCGTATTAAGAGGGGGGCATAGGGGAGCGTGGCACCGGCAAAGCCCCCCCCAGTTTTAGTGCCCAGTGCTTTCCCAGTACGCCCCCAAATAGGTTCTCTTTTATGTTCATCAAATGGTTTTTTAAGATTATCTTTGTTAAAATAATGATTGTCCCCATTTTTCAAATTTATGGGGAGGGGGGAAAAAATTAAAATAAGTGGGAAGGGGGGAAATTTGTGCGCTTTGCGCAATATCTTATAAATTATGCCCCCGCTTTTCTAAACCTTTTTACACCTCTGGTGATCATTATGTCATTATTATCATCATCATCATTATCATTCATTTGTAGCTTCCATTTGTCACGATATGTTATTTGTTGTGTCACCCAAGGAGCAATCTAACTATTATGTAACTAATTCCAAAGCGAATTGGCCGGTAGCTAACCTACCTAAGAATCGGAAATTAAATAATATCATCAAGTATAATGACTAATTACCCGCAACGTGAACAAAAGCTCCGATCTTGCAGTCGCCTTTTGACTGGATGGATGCAGTTTCTCCCGGTCTAATAGAAGTTTCTTTGTAGATGGGTTTCGTCCGAAGTTTTGTCATCTTAATCAATTTCAAATCGATATTTAGAAGTGTGGCAAACTGTTGACTCAGATCGTCTTTATTGTGGACACCGCGACTCTCGTCAAAGAGATAACAGATCTCGACATTGTCTTTTCGGAAGATGCAATTCGATATCTTCAATCCATCGCATCTGTTGCAATCATAAAAACATTGCCGTATTCTACCTAGACATAGTTGAAAATCATCAAATCACCAAAATCTCAGCTCATTATTATTTTTCTTTAAAAATGTGCCCGAGTTAGAAAGGGTCAGGCTCGATAAAACTAAAGCTAAAAACTGTGTTAAAGGTTCTCGTCCCCAACGTACTGCTCAAAGGACCCCCAAATTCCACGGCGTTAAAGTGTCGTTGCAAACCGACAAGCGCTGGAATTGATAGATTGACTATCGGGGATCGCCGGTTGCTTGCGTCGCTATTATTATTTTTTCCTCGAAGTACATATGATCTCTCGGGATTCAAAAAATTAGGGGGCATTGTTCTGGAATGGCTAGTCTTCGCAGATGGCTTTATTGGTAGAAAAAGTGCTACAAAAAGCGACTGCGTTGAAGCACTGGACAGTCATTGACAAGCGCTGGTAGAGGAAGGTGCACGGTCTCTCTCCTGTCGCCTGATACCTGTGCAAGCAGGTGGCCAAAGAGATTGATCAGTGCTAGGTCATCCCGGTTGACAGGACCCAGAGTCTCAAAGGCCAATGGCACAAAGCAGTATGATGACAAAATTGCGGTGTATTTTGATGTTTTTCTGTCTGCTGCGATCTCAGCAGCAGCACCTGTATCCTCAGCTGATCTGGTGCGGTATGACTCTGCTAGGGTGTCGATGACTGTGGCGTCCCAAGCACGGAATTTGCCACCTTCCCAAGGAATTAAGGTCACACCATCCGGACGTCTCTATCCATCACATCACATGGCTTTTATTATTATTATTATTACTATTATTATTACTTTTATTATTATTATTATTATCATTATTATTATAATGATCAAAATTTTTATTACTATTATTTTCAGATATATAATCTCTACGTTTCTACGTCCCTCTGATCAAGAACAATAAAATTTATAATTAATAAATCTGTTAGCTGTGCTATTTAACATTGAGCGAGGATATTCAAATATCGATGGTTGTAATTTTTCAGTAAATGCATCAATGAATATTATATAATGAATGTTTCATTAAATTGCTGCAGGGCTTTCCGTATGTCGGTCGCCTAGTAAAAGTATATCAACGCGATAAAATCTATCGCCTAGCAACTAAACAAATACGATGCACAAAATACGTTGTACACACAGAAGTTCCCATCGCATCGCTCGGCTATCGATCCAGCGCGATGGATTTTCAAATCGCCTGCCATTTTAAAAATGAATGTGTGTCATATATGCTATTTGCGACTTACGTAAATGATCTCAATCGTTTCATGCATGGAATGCTTTCATCCGGAGAAAGAAACTGTTCGATGTATTTTCCGTGTTCATTTGCGTGGGACATCTCCGTCTTATGTCCATCTGAAGAATTGTTGAATCAGATTAATAATCTGGCAAACAGAATCGACGAGGAATGGATGAAAGATCTTGTGTGGGATGATTAATTCCCAACAAGGACGTCGACATTGTATCAAAAGAGGCACTACCCCTAATAGCACCAGAATATAGGCACTAGGCTCTTTGTGCCTTGATGTAGGTGATTGAATTTCATCACTGGATGTAGTCTTGTGCATGATTTGGCACTTGATCAGATAGGGGGTTACTGCTGTATGAATCATAGATGTTATATATTACTTGAGAGCAACTTGACCCCGATAATCGTCATCCACTGTCAACATCATTTGTTATTAGTATGATATATCCGACTTATGTTAGCTGTTACATTATACCAGGCAGCAAATCTGCATGTTTAAGGTTCTCGAGTATTCGATCGTACACTAATTAAGACATGAGAATGCGAGTTGTCATAATTATCCAATATCAGGTTTGGATCTAGGCATTTGGCGGCCCTGGGCGAAGCTCATTTTGGCTACCTGCCGACATAATTATTATAATATTATGCCAGCAATTGAAATGAAGTAATTAGCTCATTTTTATTTTGTCCTTTTGCGTTTTCACTTAAGTATTTAGTAAAATAATATATGAATAATTAACTACCACTGTCAGTCAAAAAATTAATGATTTGATGATTCATTTACTAAGTTGTTAGGATTAATAAGAATGAAAGAATACGCCAAAATTGTTTATAGATTTGCAAAAAGCAAATTGATTCATTTTGCAAAATTGCCGGCCCTTACAAATCAGCAGCCCTAGGGCGGCTCCCTTATTTATCTAACAGACGAACCGGCCCTGCCTTGAAGTCAGTCATCAAATGTGACATTAATGGGGTACGCTGTGGGCCCGATCTCATAAATGCTTTTGATATCATCAGTCATTTTAAGCTGATTGAACGTAACTTGAGTTGGCCTACGAAAATCGTTTTCCTCTGTCAATATGATCTGCTAATGGTTTGTTAGGCCTTAGCTTTCGGTTGTGCTTTTGGCTGGGGTGTTAACCCAGTCTGTATTCTGCGCTGTCTAAGCTTCTCAATCAGTTTAATCGTTCCCATTTACGACGTGCCGATACGATTTGTCATAAAGGGCCTTGATACTATCAACATAATTTTTTTCTCCTCATCGGATTGGCCTTTGTGCTGTGCGCCGGAGTTAATTATAGTTCTATCGTCAGTACGTCATTGGAAATTCCACCGCTATTTGTACGGTTCTGAATATGTCTCTGTATAAATATATCATGGAGATGCCTATTAGATGATAATTATAATGATGATTGCATTGTTTTGGTATCTAAGAGGTCTCGTCTCCCGCTCCTGATGCTATCCCGGATCACTAAAGAGGAAGTCGCAGACTATTTACCCTGGAGCCTAAGTGAACTTTTCTTCCGATCGAACGGGTTCAAATCCTAATATATCATTTGATGCAGGCCCCAGAAATGGCTTTTCTACCTTTCCAATCTACCTACATGTAGGCATATTGTCCGACAGCCCGGGATTTGCAACCCACACTCTGAAGTTGGTATGCGGTCGAGACAAGGAACATCATCTCAGGCAAGAGGAATCTGGTTTCTGGAAGGGACTGAAGGGAGTGAGTGGCAGTCCGAGACTTTAGATATGAGCAAAAGTTCTAATGGTCAAATTGTGTTGATTTCTGGAAATATTGTGTGAATTAATAATTATAATATACAAATGAAACGTAGGCCCTCTACGTTACTGGTTTGAGCTGTACTGTAAAGAAAGAACATCGTGTATCACACACGATAGGCCGCCAACGACAGCATTGCTCAGGATTTTACCAAGGTAATAAGTTAATGAGTAACACTATCACATCGCCTCACCTTTTCACGGCTGGCCATCTACGCCCTTGTAAATGGCTTTGACACTGAATGCACGCGAAATCAAGTACGCTGCATTTGTCATGTCATCATTACGTTGACATTTTCAGATCCAAACCGTCTATTACTACAAATCCTATCTGTTCATTGAAGATGTGATGTTTCGCTTAGACTTACTTTCCTTCTTGCTAAATCGTTCGCATGTTCTTGACGATTCGTAAGATTCTTGTTGAATCGACATTTGCGCCTAATAGCTTACTCAGAACAACGACAGAACAATTAACACTGACTGTCTTCGTCTGATCCCCACTTCAGTCTGCAACGCAGACTTGAAAAGAAACTAGTTTTGTAAATGATATGACGATGATGTTGATGTTATCTTCCAATTTAAAACGAATGTAGTAATGGAGATAGTGAGGGCATGTATACAGACGATAAAGTTGCCGTAGATCATGATGTCAATCGCATGCTTTTGATGTGGACGAGGATGTACGGTTATCATGTGTCCGGGTTACACCGGACATGTCCTCTTTTTAGGTCCCTGTCTGGGCATACGTGCGGCTTTCCAGAAATATGGCTTTTGTCCAGATTTTTCAACGTCCGTCCCCGTTCGATCGATACCTTATGGTAACCCTACGTGGATGTTCATGGCAGATTAATTGCCATGATTATGCCTCTGTTCCTGACTGCGACATTATTGATAGTTAACACCATTCGGTCCTGTTTAGAGTCAGCTATGCAGGCAGCAACGCGATCTGACTTGAGAGTTCAAACGTACTATTGTAGTACTATTGTAAGTGCTACTATAGCTTATAAAGTTTGAGAGAACGGCTCGCCTCGGCTATAGACATTTGACGGAATGACGCCAATAGCAAAGCTACATGTTGGCGGCCCGCTGACCCATAGTATTATACCAGCGATTAAAATGAAGTCGTTGTATCTTTCCAAATAGCACATTCAGTAGCGCAGTGGGTTGGTTTCATGAGATTAGTCACCGTTGAACAATTAAACCATCTTTATTCATAGGGTTCAATACAGTTGAAACA
>OY365812.1:2516011-2636011 GCA_959347315.1 Bimastos eiseni | reverse complement strand
CAATGTGATAATTATTTCCTGATAAATTGCCTATAGGAAGCCTAACCCTATTCAGGAGCTAATGCTTTATCACTTTAATGAATGCGCTACATAAATGAACGAACTATACGAACGTGAGGGAAAATGTCTGAGTACTGTGTGCTTGCAATCAGTAATGAAATTGTGAAGCATTTTCTTCATTTTATTAAACTAAATGAAACATTCAACATAAAATGTTCTATTTCTCTATGCATTTGTTTTTACTTAAATAGTAATTGGAAAGTAGGGCTCAGTTATGTGTGTGACAAAGATATTCAGAATTCGCTAATCTCAATTGTGTTTATTCTTTCATGACAAGAATACATGTCTTAATTGCAAGTGCTATGTAGTCAGAAGGACTCGCCATACTTATCATTTGGCTAACTTTTGATTACTATTGATCCTACCATACTGGCTCAGAGGGGCTTGCGTCTGTGATAGCGACAAACCGCCAAACCCTTACTATTGATTCAGAAGGTCTGTTAGTGTGTGCCATTTGAATATTTAACTGGTTACTGCACTAATAAAATGCTAGATAATATCAAGTAAGAATACACTAAATTGAACGTTAAAGCAGAAACCGGTATATATAATTTTAGAGAAATAGACCTACTACATAAAAAATATTGAAATATGTATTAATTTCTCTACTTCATATCATATAATTTTTCTATATTTTTGATGTTACTAGAAACGAGGGTATTACTTTGTTTGGCCTAATAATTTGATTTACGCAATGTTAAGGTTTTCTTTTGAGATAATTTTTACAACTTAAGGCTAATGCTAAGATAAAGTAAGTCAATGTCAACTGCTATGGCAGCCATTAAAACCCTGGATACAGGCTATCACACGGCCTACTTTCCATTTTTAAACTACTTATGATTGGCCTCACAGAAACATTGTAAATAGTCTCCATGATGCAGGGGTTTATTTTCGGTGCTGCTCCATCGGGAATTTCCGTCGTTGTGTGGTTTTTTTCAACGCAATAAGAATCTGCCACATAGCCACGACCCTAAACTAGAAAAAAAATTCCCAGCCATGTAGGCTTATGTTGTAGTTTCTCTTTTAAAGATTTACCTGTTCTTGTTTTGATCAACGTAAGCCTTGATTGAAATACAGATTATATTGTATAAATCTTAATGATAAAGTCGGAAAAGTCAATGTTACCGAAATGTCTGCTTTCGACGTCAGGTATAGACCCATGCACAAACGGGTTAAGACATATGCTTGTATGCACGACCCAGATTAGACCTACGCTCGTCAAATCCAATAATGGCTGACTAAAAAAAGGTCTATATTGATAAATTATTATTAATGCCGCTATTTTATAAATGGAAAATATGACGAAGACAAATGGAGCATAAATAATAATAATAATAATGATAATGATGATGATAGTGATGACGATAATAATCATGATAATAATGATAAAAATAATAGATGCCACTGTGGGGATGGGTGGGTCCGGAGGGTCACCATGGCTAAGCGTGTAGGAGTGCTCAAGCACACTATTTGCGCCACAACGCCATAGATGACATCGTTTGGCATTCGTCCTAAAATAGGCTGACATCCCAAGCACCATGTAGCCGGTCGGCCTAATTAGATCCAATGGCAAGAGACCCTACAAGGCAACTCTCATCCCTTGGTCAAATGGGAAGTTTTGACGTATTCGCAACTGCGTCACTTCCGGCATGATCTACCATACTGGCTCAGAGGGGCTTGCTTCTGTGACAGCGACAAACAGCAAAACCTTTATTATTTATACGGTCGGCGGCTGCCTGTGTCTTTTAACCCCTTGTCTTGACCCCTGGGCATTGACCGCAGGATTTATTTCGTTATTGGTGATAGACGCATAACGTCCTTTCTTTTTCAAATGGCTTTCTATTTGCATTCAGCAGTGTAATGTGTTTCATTTTAATGACCCTATGCCCTCCTAACAATTAGCCAATTAGCACTCTAAACATTATTGATAATCTCGAGTCCATGGGAAGCGATGTACCTCAAGGAAAACATATGTGGATATTTTTTATGTTACTATGGATACCCATATGGAAGCAACATCAATAACTATAATTTATTTGTAGGCGTGTAGAGAAACATTAAGAAATGCACCTTGGCTGGGAAAACTGACTAATCTAAAAATACTACAATAATAATTAGATAGGTAATAAGGACTGAATAATACGTAATCTTTACTACGAAGAGTTTTGCTAAAATCAAATTAATGGTGATGCTTGACATGATTTGATTGTACAGGAAGATCGGGATATGATGTTGGGATCTGATGATTTTCTGAGCGAGCCAATGAACTGACCAGAGAAACTATACAAAAGGCCTATACGTGACAACATGAAGGTCGTTGGAGATTGCGAATACGATCAGAAAGATAAAATAGGAGAGGGTGCCTTTGGTAAAGTCTACAAAGGACGTTTTAAAACCGTATGTCACATCACATTATGATTTTCTATTCAGTTAATGTATTATAATTAATAGTTAATATTTGAAGGAAATGTAATTTAGTAGCCTTAATTGAGGATATCATAGTCATCTTTGGAAACCAGGACCAAAGGATTGTAGCTGATCGTCATTCACAGTGCATGCGAATAAATTCCTTGAAGTAAAACTTTATAATGAAATATAGCCACTAAGTTAAGGCAGTTCCTAACGGCATTTCACCCTTACGCTTCAGACTGGTTATTTTGAACAGCTCACCATAATGGCTCACCACCATCGCCTCACCCTGCCAGCATGTCAACATTGAGGCCATACTTTATAGGACGGATTTTGTCCATAATTTGTATGTGATCCGTATTGATCCCGAATGAGTTTATGTATGCGTGTACGCAATCTCTAGTCACCCCAACAGTTCTTCCCTGAACTAATCTTATCTTCCCTGAAATAATCTAATCTTCCCCGAACTGCCCTAGTATTTCTCGAAGAACTCCCCTCTCCCCGAAGAACTCCGATCTTCCTCCGAAGAACTCAGCTTTTACTCTAGCATCTTTCATCGCATATCGATTAACGCTGTGCATGTTATGATGACGGCGTTTAGAAGTAACTAAATTAGATATATTTATGCCTGTTATATAGCTAAATATTTTGACTGGTTTCTTATTGAAATAATGCTTGGCTGGTTTTCTGTATGTTATGCCAGGTAGTTGCGATCAAGAAGGTCAAGCTCAGAAACAACGCCTTGAAATCATTTCCTGATCTCGTAGACAGAGAAACTGACATTTTGAAGGTGCCAGTTTTAGTTTTGTTTAAAAATTCCACCGGGTAAAACAAATGATTTCGGACTATGATACCACTATAATGCGCTGATTCTGCAGAAATTGTTCTATAATTGCTCTAGTATTCTCTTTTAAGTCACTTATCTGTTTGTAATGCACATACTTAGATTTTTTTTCAAAAACTAAAAGTTAGCTCTCTGGAAAAATTGACTACATTTGTTAAAGGATTCATTTGGTTTGTGTCGAGCAATAGTTGACGACTCCATTATAAGAATTTATTTGATGGAATTTCTTTCGCAGACGCTGTCAGAATCAGCACACAAGAACATCGTCACTCTGTTTGACTGCCAGGTATACACGCTAACTCATCCTAATGCATTGGCTAAATGGTTTTTTGACGAGTTAAGGTTAAATGGTTGGACTAAAAACTACTAAGTAAATGTTTTCTATTTAATTATCTTTTGCCATAATCTTATCCTTTTCTGCTGAAGCAGAGTTGTCAAATGTTTATTACCTTGGTTCTAAATTGGTTTAGGTCCTCGATGCAATGCCTCTATTCCTGATCTGTATCTTTGTCACAAAAGGCTGTGTGCTTATGAAGGTTATGAATGCTTCAGAGTTCAATCAATCGATCAAAAATACTTGACATAGCGCCCTTCAAGATATCTCCTCAAAGGCGCTGGCTGTAGACCGAGTACCGATATGAATAGCACAAAGCGCAACTTTTGCGGGACGGGTAGGTCTATCATTTTTTTAAATCATGGGGTTTGTCGGCTCTAATGCTGCTTTAGGTATAGAAGACATAATAATGGCCTACCAGTTTCAGATGCAACTCAGTTGCAGTGTGATATTTTCAGTTTCAGCTGTGTAGGCTAAACTATTGCTGCAATAATTCGTATCATATTGTATAATTTGTTTTATTTTGTTATTTAGCCACAGGATGATTATGTGTATTTCGTCATGGAGGTAAGTCATGCATGGCTTCACTTTTATAGTATCATTTTCGAGACCATTATGAACACCTAAACTATCAGACACTTTCGAGCAACTTTATTGTGATACTCTAGAAACAATTAAGAACTTTGGTCGCAACCTCTAGGTTGCAAGCATTACTGTCTAATGTCCGTTTCTGTACGGAACGGTCAACCTTATTAACTAAAATGTGCTCGGCTTAGAAAATCGCTCATTGGTTCTGGTTCTAAAAATTATGTCTGTTGGATTACATTTCGACGTTCCTCATTCAGCCATATTTGATGAGATAACTTTGTTTCTCAGGTGAATCTGATACAATTAGAAATTGCGACACCAGGCAGTTGTTTAAGAGTTAAAGCTTTTTAAAACGTTAGACGTGTCTTTCTTTATAGACGCTTATACTGACAACGCTATCCAGAGTGGAAGTAGTTCCAGTGCTACCATTTATGATTCAATTAGAGAGAGAGAGAGAGAGAGAGAGAGAGAGAGAGAGAGAGAGAGAGAGAGAGAGAGAAAGTTGCATTGATTCTAGTAATAGATTTATGATCCACGTATATCCCATCCACTTTGTTTCTTTTGATCCAAGTGAAGCAAGGACCACATCTGATCGAAACATCCGCTCCAAGAAAGTCTCCACAAGTGACAAAACAATGTTCAAAATTAATGATTTATCTTTGTCTTCTTTCAGTACTGCAATGGAGGAAACTTGCAGGAATATCTTAAAAGTAAGCGTTTACATAGATCGCATCTCAGAGCTCATGAGCGAGTTGTGCATAATAAAAAAATATGCAATTCATGTAATTGCTTGTCCAATGTAAATCTACACTTTTACGGTGATAATAACGAACAGAAAACAGCTACATGTATCAAATACACGTTAACAAAAAGTGAGGCACACTATTGCGAGTTTGGCGAAATAGCGATCTTCACAATAACGACTGAACCAGATGATAGGCCTAGAGACTGCATTTCAATGAAAAATATTTTTTGGATGATAAAAAAACTTTATGTCGGTTTACGTTAATTGGTCCTAAATGCAAACAAAGTGAAACTATTACTAGGACACAATATTGTTGCTTTTTATATTCTATTATTGTTTTATTATATTCATAGCATTTCGTCTCAAAATTTGCCTCTGTTTGTTTATTTTGGTTCTGATATTTCTGCTATCGAGAATAACGTACGTAGCGGTTCGCGTAGAAAACGTTAAAACTGTAATTTCACTTGCATTGAACAGAGTAGACGAATAAATGAAGTCATTATTGCCTGACCAATAACTATGAGATCAGCTGATAATGACAGGCTAGCCAATTTGATATTCCTCAAGGATCTATCCTGGAACCCTTACTATTCCTGCTAATTAATGACCTCCCAAATGCCTCTTCACTGGCCCAAGTCATCCTCTTCGCCGATGATACTAACATATTTACTCTCATGGCTCCCTCTACTCTTTAGGAAATCATGGACGCCAAAATATCTAAAATAGAGAATTGGTTTAGAGCTTTAAAAAACTCACCTTTAATCTTGATAAGACTACCTACATTCTGTTCAGGTCCCATAATAAATTCAGCGCACTTACCTCTGTCAACCTTCACATAGATGGCTATCTAATTGGACAAGTTCCCTCAGCAAGATTCCTTGGCGTCATTACATATCAGCATTCAGCACCTTACCTGGAAAAATCATATATCTACTATCTCTAGTAAATTGGCAAAAAAATATCAGGATTCTTACCCGCGTCTCTTACTTAATTCAATCCAGAATACGAGAAACCTTGTACTTTTATTTAGTATATCCACATAATCACATACTGCAACATTATTTGGACATCGACTTATATAGCCAATCTACAAAGAATTGACATCCTCCAAAAGAGGCCATTCGAATAGTCGCGCTGATACCCCTTTCCACTCTCATACTGGCCCTCTCTTTGCGGAACTTGGTCTACTGACAGTCATGCAAATAAGATCTAGCCAAATAGCCGAATTTATGTATAGTTTCACCAATTGTCTCCTTCCGGCTGTATATGCCTACAGAAAGCTCGGATATCCGCACTCACTACACCAGACACTTCTGCTCCTACCATAGACTTTTTGTTCGTACCAATATCCGACTTTCTCAATAAAATTTGTATGTGGGATGATTTACCTCTAGTTATCCGTAGGTCTCCTATAGTTTGGCTATTATTTAGTGGCCAGCCTGCTCTCATATCTAATCTCTACACACGCAGATTAAACACCTCCAACTTAACTAGCATCCTAACTTCTCTCACCAGCTTTCATGCATTAGACTTTTCCCTAACATTTAGTCTTTCTGCTTTTTTCCTTATTTTTTATTGTCATTGCTGACTAAGCTAAGCCTGCTGTTTTCTGTTATTATCATTTATCTCTAAAACTATTACTTGCACATTGTTCTGTCTAAGTCCGTCCTGTTCTGATGTATTAGCACTATTAGCTGTAGGTCTACGTAGGAGTCCATAGCCAGCGGGATCATTCGATTCCGTCAGAGACCCCTACACTCTATTTATAATTAAAATTCGTTTATTACATTCTGTGTATATTTTTTGCATGAGTGTTCTTTATGTTTGTATTCCGTGAATAAAGATGGTTCATTACCCATTACCCATTACTTGTCTTCTCTCCTTTCTCTCCAACTCCTTCTGTCGCTCGCTTACCTCTTAGTAGCTGCGTAAGTTTCCAACTGTCCAAATCGCTCAACATGTTCAATCTTTTCCTTCCCCCTCTCTTGATGCATTTCCCAGAACCATTTCATCCAGTACTGTCAGCAGCATACCTCCATTTCGGAATATATCATGTCCAAGCCAACGGTGCAGTCTGTGTTCAATCTTGTACAACATTCTCTATTCACCTACTCTCTGCAGTACCTTTTCATTCGATACTTTTTCTGTCCAATCAAATGTAGATCAATGTTAATATTACTACGTCCATTGATCTGATGGCAGACCCTATTTCTGTATGCATATTACACTAATCTTGCAATAGTGTTCATTATAATATCTGTTGTTTTTAAGGCAAACACAAACTTGATGAACCCACACTCAGACTCTTTCTGAAACAGATAGGTAAGAGTTCATTACCGCATTATCATTATTTATTTATAAAAGATCGTATCTAAGTATCACTGCAGTTTTCTATTGTTTGAGTAAAAAAACTGGACATCAATATACAATTTTTGCAGCTTGGTGCTGTTCAATATCCAAACTACTTTGTTAGTTGTAAACTACATGTACATGATCTAGTAAAGCGAAATGTGTTTAGGCTTACAGTAGGCTACCAACAGCCATGGGCTGAGTCAGAAATTTCTGGCCTAATTTGGAGGCTTTTAGGGAGACTTAATGAATGAAACAGAGTAACTATTAGGTTGTCTAACTGTGATAGGGTCCGATTCTGAATAAATTTATTTTGGATGACTTATATATCACATCTACCCTGGAGCGCTCCATAAATGGAGTTAAACAAATAATATATTGTAACGTTTATAATACCCTCGTAGGTTAACAATATTATTATTGGACCGGCCAAAACCCCTAAAAATCGCCTGGGTCCTGGGCATTTGTCTTCTGCCATTGCTCGACGGGCCTGCCAATGGCAGCAGCAACAACAACAACAACATTAACTACTATTACAACTACTGCTAGGTTTAGTGTAATCTGTGAACATCTTGTTTCGTAATTTGCATCTTGTTTCAACAACACAGCTGCCGATCACATGCAGTTACAATTATATATTGTATATTTTGTGACTTGTAGCTGCTGGATTGAAGGTCGCACACGAAAAGCACATCGTTCATCGTGATTTGAAGCCTGAGAATATACTCTTATGCTTCTCTGGCCCTAAATATCCCGAGCCAAACAAGATCACTCTTAAAATCGGTAATTTTATTTCATATTTGCTACTCTGGGGTATAAAATGCTTACGTTTAAATGTTTATAAATGTAAGTCTAACAGGGGACAAGGCAATTGGTCAATTAATTTTCGTTTATTGAAAAAGCCAACACGCACAAAGTGATCTTGTCACACGTCCTTGATGATGCTAAACTTAGATTAGATTAAGACAACTTTTAGACATATGAAAAATACAGTGCATCATTAGTGTTGCAAGGAATTCACAATTGTCTTTAAGTAGGTATGCGAAGTAGGTCATAGGTTAAGTATAGATAGTGTAAACAGTATGCTTAGTAGATAGGGTGCAAGGTTCAATGCAATTTCTCCACTCTCCACAGTACTCTGCGGTTTACGAAATAACAATGATCTTTATTAGGGAGGGATAGTCTCAGAGGATGCGGGGGAATGAGCAAACCCAGTTAATTTTAATGGGCATAAAGTTAAGACTTTCAACAGTGTACGTCGTATCTAAACTAATTTGCACCAAGCTCATGTAGTGTTTGAACCTTTTATGAAACACGTCTAATTTACGACATTCTTTGACGCATGCATAAATACCTATGCTATGAAATTATGCAGATACAAATGTTGCCCTTTTGGGCCAACAGCTAAATTGTATAGCGTTTCGAAAACTTTATGTAGTCCTTTTGACAGTGCATGATCAAGTGGTCAGTTACTGATTATTATAGATAAATCTTGACGCCAAAACTTATCAAACTTTACTGCAGTTGATGCAACCAACTAACAGTAAGATTTTATGAATATTAACATTTAATTCCAATTATTGTTCATCAGCATTGCCATTAAGACTCATTTGTAAGCTGAAAAGGTTTCAAAATTAAATAATATTACCAGTAACTTTATAAAATGTTTAATCAGTTTACATTTAAAAATAAGCGATATCGCAATTTCTTACATTACATGAACAGTGATGCGTATGAATTTGACTAACAGCGCTAATTATAATTGAGAGAGATGATTTGTGTAATTTTCGTAGCCGACTTTGGAATTGGAAGGTTTCTGGCAGATGATGAGGTGGCAATAACACATTGCGGTACACCGCGGTACACGGTATGACTAAGCCATATATTCTGGTAGGATAACAATCATAAAATTCAGCGAGTCAATAAACCGACAGTCTATGGATCACAACGGTGCAGAATGTGATGTAGTGGCTAAGTAGAAATTCATGTGGGCCTATAATGTCTCGTAAATTTCGTACACGTGTAAAATATTACGTGACAGATGTACATGTACACGTAGGCCTGAGCATTTATTTTATAAGTAAGTCATGATTAGTATATAAAATAGGAAATGTACCATTGTTGCCTATAAATGACATGGAAATATATATTAAGTTTTACATGGCAAATCAAGTATAGCCTAATTAAAGATTTAGCGCAGAACAAAAGGGTTACTTATTTCTGATATCACGCGTTAATTGGGCCGTGTAATTAGTTCATGTGCTTTCTCAATCCAGGCCCCGGAGATTAGGCTTGAAAGACCGCATACATACAAAGTTGATTTGTGGAGTATTGGAGTTATTGCGTACGAATGCTTGGCAGGATCACTGCCAACTGGCTCATCTTTGGCGATCCAGGATTTTGAGTAGGTTGAATTGATGCATTTTCTCTCAATTGTTGATTTACGTTGTAAAAATCTAAAAATAGTCAATAAACCGACTGTTCATGTAATGTAAGAAATTGCGATATCGCTTATCTTCTAGTTAAACTTAGAACATGAGCAAAACCATGCATTTCAGAATGTAAGTTCACACAGCACTTTTCACCTCGTTAAAACTAGACTTGTTCGCATGTATGCATTTATTTGTGTATGCACCTAGCAATATTATCTCCAGAGCAGAGGTTACGCATAATAAATTATTATTATTGCCTTCAATTGATGAAACTGAAAATTTTATATCTCTATCTATGTGAACATACACACGAAGAAGTCCATAGTAATTCTAGTACTGTCTTTTCAAACAATAATAAATCGCCGTATTAGGAGACCGCGTTTGGACGAGCATATTGTTATATATGTGCCTGAAATTTCTTTTTGGACCCTTGTTTTGATTGTGCTATATCAATACAAGTGTTATGAAAAAAGAGGCTGGTGTATGCGCATGTATGAATTTGTTCCAATATTCGTTCAGGCATTCATAAATGTATGCATATGTATGTGCAACTACTACTACTACTACTACTTCCCCTACTTCCTCTACTACTCCACCTACTCCACTTACTCCACCTACTACTTCCCCCCAACTACTACTACCATTACTCCACCTTCCCCCACTACCACCACTGCTTCCACTACTACTAATTATATTAATAGCTTTGTTTTATTTTCAAAGTGAGAAACAGCAGTATCATTACAAGTAGGCCTACAGTATGAACGAATGATCACAAGGTTTGTCTGGATTTGAATATAACTTCGGCAGCTATTCAATGCGCCCATCACGTTGTACAATTGATTTGGCCAACGCCGCTACCCAGCGACAAAAGAACTACTCACAACTCGGCCTTAGGGGATTCTGGAAGCGAACTTACTTCCTCTGCTCTGCATGCCAGTATGCTATCTATATTTCTGGGAATGGCCAAGCCCAGCCTACCGATATTAAGCCCTTGGCAGAGCAATCATCATGTAACTTTTCTGTAAGTTTTATGAGACAATTTATTACTAGCACGGCCCGTGCCTTTAAAAGATCGTTGGGCCCCTGGGCAGTTTCCTCTGCCCTCCCTCTCGGCAGCCTGGGTTGGCTACACGTGTGTGTACGCTTGCACGTCTACGTGCGTGTATGTCTTTCTGCATGACCTTGTCAAGAAAGGGCTTATGCCCCGCTTATGTAGATTGTTGCTGACTCAAAGTTAAGTGGAAACTTCTCTAAGTTGTGACATATAATCGAGCAACTGTGATCATGACTGTTAATGCATATGTCATATCTCTTGAAATATGAGGCCTTTTTACGGAGAAAAAACCCTGATAGTCGTATCTACTTTATTTCAGAATTCCAACGGATGCCAGCGCAGATCTTGCAGTCCTTTTAAAAGGATTACTGGAAAAAGACGAAAATAAGAGATTCGACATAAGTAGCTATTTAAGTTAATTAACATTCTTCAGTTGTAAGATTATTTCATTATATTAATTGCATTGAGCTGTGAATATGTTGACTCAAAAGAAATAAAAAACTCATTTCTTTTGTCTTATTTTCATCGCAAAAATAATTCACATGATTGTTTCCTTACATTCTGCATATTGTAGCATAACGTGTGTTCACATTGGCATCAGAATAACTTTCGGTAACTGCTGCTCTCTGTAAAACGAAATGAGAGAGTAAGTTGCTTGTAAGGAATATGTTGAAGACTGTTCAAATCCTTCAAAAACTCTAAGATATCTCCTCTGAAATATTTACAGAATTATCTGTTTATGTTTTGCAGAACAATTATGCGATCATCAATTTCTTGCTGACAGTAAGATTCTTAAAATTATTATTTATCAGATTTAATGAAACTGATCACCTCATGCATAAATTGATTCAATTTTAGCTAATTATTAAACGAACGACTTCTAGAGCGCCGCAACGTAGCCATGCCACTACAAGGACGCTTAAGTTTTAAAAGGTAACTTTTGTCCTGATGCCCATTATATTATTATGGCAAATGACAAGCAACTTTGAAGCTGATGTTGGATGTATGACGTCTTATTCTGTTTGCGTGATAATTTTTGGGGGCACCCACGAAAATGTATGCCGACGCAAAGCAGAAAAATCCGGATACAGCGTTTGTCCTGATATATGGAGTAGACATGCTTACATGCAAATTTGTGACAAATGGGAAATAATAGCGAAAACAGATGGTATTTAAATAAATAATTAATCATTCAATAAATCAACCAATCTATGTGAATTTAATTTAGCTCCCCTTTAAGATATCTACTCAGAGTAGCTCCCGGTCTGACTACGGTTGCAAAAACTGAATTCAATTAACAGTAAAAATCATGCGAGGAATTTCTCGGCAAGAGGCGAAAATGTAATAACACATAGGATATAAAAATATATTATAAATATATGTATTATATAATGAATAATATATATTTACTTATTTTCCACATATTGTTGCCATTTATTTATTTATTTGCCGTTACATGTTTGTGGGCGCAAAATATGCAGCCTTCAGTTATGTTTGAGAGTCTCGACAAATGAAAAAAAATAAGAAATTCTCACCGGGTTCTGTAACCTTGTACTGTAGTGTTATGACGTTGTGTACATTTTTGAAATATTATTGCGACTGGTGTGGCTCAGAAACACTTATAAAAAAGACTGAAGGTGTATCTGTATGATTTATTAGTTAAGGGTCTTGATATTATATTACGCACATTTTTTTATACTAATTCTGGTACTGTGGTATATGTTACTCAACTAAACATTATGGCTAAAGCTTTGGATGTAATTTCCATTCGAGAGGTTTCTTTAATTAGCACCGATTTCACATTTCTTTACACATGCGTTCAGAGACCGTGAAAACAGAGAAAATACCTTCAGAGTCGATGAAAGGAGACAAAACGTCATCAGAAGCAAAGCAAACAGAAAAAATATCAGAGCAGGTGAAAGCGGAGAAGGTACCTTCAGAGTCGATGAAACAAGATGACGATAAACATGTACATGTAGATGATATTGAGAAGATATGCATTGAATGTGATGTCTGTAAAGATAACTCTGAAAATGAGACCATTCAGTTACCAACAGCATCAAAACGTTGCATAGAATGCCAACAAAACTTATGCAATCGATGTCTAACAGAGCATCGCAGACGGAAGCTTCTCATAGGTCACCAAATCATGGACATTCCTTGTGAGGTAAGAGATAATACAGTCGAGATTAACCAATCAGACGCGAAGGCAACAGCTGACATCAGCCTCGATATCGATTCAGCTTATGTTTCTTGTGGTTGTCTTCCTCATCCACAACACGAAACCAATGAAACGGAAGTTATGGTTGAAATCAAAAGAGAACGAGACAGACTTGATGAATATGAAGCAGAAATGTCACTACACGTAAATCAACTTCTAAAAGGACAAGAGGACATCAATATCAAGGCAGATGACATCACTGAAATGATACTTAAGAAGTACTCAGAATCCATCGCTAGATTAGAAAGGGACAAGGAGTCATTATTGGAGCAACTGGAATCAGCAAAGAAGAATCAATTATCTGAAATTTATTTCAAATTGAACGAAGAATCGAATTATTTGCAGAAAATAAGAGACCGCAAAACTAACTTAGATGATATCCTAAACAAAGGGTCAATTGAAGAAAGTGACGAGTTAACGAAATCATTACTTATACACGTCCCCTTTCAACGATTTCAACGACAAATACCATCTCTAGCCAACGTTTCATTCCACGAGCCATCACCTTGGACTGAAATAGACAAGAATCTTATTGGAAAACTTGAAGGTAAGCAAATGACTACCGAAGCAGCTGCAAATCTCTTTTATGTACGATAGGCTTCAGGTCTTTGGCTTTGATCATTGATCCAGCCGGGGTGTAAACATGTAAGTACGACCGGTTATTGGTTACGCTCTCTGGTTAGACGTGCAATGTAATGTAATCGAACATTTTTATGGCGCCCATTCAATATATCTGCTGAGAGGCGGCTCTTTGCGCTAACCTATGTGATGCTAAATGTCATTGTTAACGAAGTTGTTGCAACAGTCAGTAACACAGTGCACAATAAACTGAAAGAGTCACAAATGGTTGACCCACAGACAAGCGTAGAACCAACCAACGGATTCCCGTCGACAGCGTTGATAGGTTAGAGCGACGAAAAGTGACAACGTTCACAAACACGGTGACAATTTCCCTGAAGGAGGGAAGATGACGCAGTCGTCAAAGCTCAAGGCAGACGTAGAAACATGAAAACAGGATAGACCGAGGTTTCGACATTCCTCAACTGTAGCTTTATATTTAGTTCACGTATTGCGACATTCCAATGCTAAGGTTGAGGCTAAATTTAACGCTGTTGATGGCATGTTCGAAGGTAAGGTGAAGAAGATCAAGCAGGTCAGCCCCGTTAGCAATTGAAAGAATGATTGTTTGTCCATTGTTGCCCACTCATCCATTAATATTTTTGTGAACCGATGTTTGCTTGGAGGTTATGGTAACTTCTTGCGAATGTGTTCGTGATTCTGCCAAACGATCACTAATCCGTGAAAAATGTTTCTTATGAGCTTATGTAGGCCTCGAGGTTCACAAGCAAATTTCATCCGTTTTCAGCTTTTGCATCAAACGAACACAGGCACATTAGTAGATTAAGACGCTGTGTTAGAAATGTCCGTCTGATCGTTTGGCGTATGCTGATCCCTTAGAACTTAACACTGCAAAGACGGAGCCAAAGACGGAGCCAAAGACGGAGCCAGCACTAAAGAACTATCAGGAATTCTTGATGAACGTACACATGCGGACAAGAGACGCGATGAAAATTCACTGGAAAGTGGTGATGCTTAATGAACGTAACCACTTTCCGAGTGTCTGCGATGAACTGAAGTGGAGAAGGGTTGACAAGAAATATTACGTATTGAAGGAGGAGCACTTGAAATTGTCAAGTTTGTTGTACCCGATGACAAAACCAAGCTCCGAATCGTCCTATGAAAAACAGGATAGTCCTATCATATTACCTGAACTTCAGCGCATTGTTAGAAAACTATGGAATGCAATACAGTTTGAAGTTCTCTACAAGAATTCAGGTTAGTCATCTAATCTTATGTTGCTCATTTCACAGGACCGGGTCTTTCAGAAAACAGGTAATAAATACAATCCCGACACGAGCAAACCTGACATTTGCAACTTGCAGTCTTCCCAGATCACCTAGTATCCGATGCTTGTCATACCCAGCAATTTCTACCAGAGTCTTTAGCTCGAGACCTAAGTTTTACTCTTGAGTCCAAGTTTGTATTGCAATTCTTTTCTTCAATGCACCGCGATCCTTTTACTTCCTTGAAGTATCCATGAGACCTATTCGTTGGTCTCTCGACCATCGCTCTTGTCGGCTCAATGGTCTTTTCAAGCGCAGACTATTATTGCAATTAATGTTCCCTCTAAACTGTGCAGTCAATGCACACAGGAATTTACAATGTAGTGTGTGCATACAAATTCTTTTATGAAACTACATAAATCGAGTCTCCTAGTCGGCTGCGACCTATCTTACTCCAGAAACGTTCGTTCTTTGTATGTATCTTATTTACCTTTTGACATAGACTTTCTTAGGTTATCAGAACTACTCACCATAGATCTTCAGATAATGATCATAATTTAACTATCTTTGCATTCAGCTCGAACATGCGCACAAAAGTGTGAACCATTCATAAAATATGGCGCACACAAAATTTCTTGCACGTACTGTCGCTAAAATGGCATTTTACCAGAGAACTTTGATTGCAATTCAATATCGTATTATCTCGTTTCCTTCAAGATCTTACGCTACAGACTTAATATCTTCAATTCTACGCTGGTTATCTTATCTCGAAAGAATGCAACTTGAAGTAAATGTAATTCTTTTTAAAACGACAAATGCCATGCATAGAAGGCATTTAGCGCTTGGGTCCCACCCCACCGTTCCAGCTACCTTGCAAATATTGTGCATTTCACTTTTGCTTGATCCCACTAGGCATCATCCGTAGGCCACTTGGATACATGTATGAAAATTTACAATGTAATGTAATGTGATGTAATGTAATGGAAAGCTTTTATAGCGCCACTCAATTCAGAATCGCTCACGACTCAATACAGAGCTACACAGAAAAGAGGAAAGTCTTCAAACGCTTCCAGAAGGCAGCAAGGAAGAGAGCAGCTCCTGCCGAAGAGGAAGGGGAGGCTGTTCCAGCTGGTGGGACCCACGTAGGCGAAACCCCAGGATTGGGCTGTGGCCGAGCGCATGCGGGGAACCACCAGACGTCCGTAGGCAGGGAAACGAAAGGAAACCCGGTGCCGAATAGAGGAGACCCTAGTGCAGAGACTGAGAGCCAGAAGCTAGGCGGTACAGACCCAAGAAGACAGTTACGCATCAACGCGAGGGTCTTAAAACGAATGCGTTGAGGTGCTGGGCGCAGGGAAGGGATTCATGAATGAAGGAAAAGATGTGACCAAATTTTAGAATTCCACCAATTAGTCGGCAGCCGCATTAAGAATGGATTGGAGGTTAGAGATGTGAGAGGATGACATTGACAACATCGGTAATTAATATAATGATAATGAATACAATAGTATTAATGATACAATGATAATGATAGTTAAATTAATAATAGTTATAATAATTATTATTAATGATGGGCTGAGAAACCATCGAAGAATTTTTAACTCGAATATTTTATTTGCAAAGAGATTGTTTTATATAATTTCAGTATTGCAAATTTAAGTAAATTATTGACTCGTATAAAATTATAGGATACATGATGATGTTGTTTCATAAGTATGATCTACACGAAACGTGGTTCTTGGTTTGCAACCTCAATTGCATTTTTTATTCTTCTAATTCCGTGTTTAGTTTTCGATACACTGAAGTTTTTCAAATGTTGCTGTTTACATGTATTCCTCTATTAATTTAATGAAACGGCTTTTGTTTTTCTTTAGAAACAGGTCTGTATCCCAGAGGATTTCAAAATTACGGAAACACTTGCTATTTGAACTCCGTTCTTCTGTGTTTACTTCAAACAGTTCTTCTTCCCTTTGAACTAACTGTGAACATATACGGTCTTGACAATGTTTTAACAGAGAAAAAGGGAATGTTTTGTTTGACCAAAGCATTCTTGGAATTGGTCTCGAAATATAAAAATTCTGAACAGAGAAATGGAGCTCTGAAGGTTTTCTATCACAAGTTTATGGAAACAACCCAACAATTCAACGATCAAAGACAACATGACAGCCACGATCTTCTGATTCATTTTCTTGATAAGTTACGAGTAGAGGAACGAAACGCCAGAGAAAAACCGTCCACTGGTTCAGAAACCAAGAAAATGCTGACAGTAGTTGATCGAATATTCGGAGGACAGTTCATCACAGTCTACACCTGTCACTCCTGTCAAGAACTTTATGCCATTCGTAACCCTTTTCTGGACATTTCGATTCCACTTTGCACGTTGATCCCAGATGAGCATAAACCGGAAGATAACAAAAGCAAAGCAGTATGGCACGGTGCAGGCAATGATCAAATGGCATTAGCGACCTTGTCTAGAGAGTCACAACTGAAACCATTGGCTGATGTTGTAATCTACGAGGAAAGTCAGTTGAGCACTTGGTCAGTTTTAGGCCTACATGACAGCAGGAAGTCCTCTCCCACAGGAGACAATGTCTTCATTATGAACATGATGCAACCACTGACCTTCGAAGAATCAGCGGAACCTGAAGCTAAGAATTTTTTCTCTCGTATCTTTAACCCTCCAAATAAAAATGTCAGCCAGTGCTTAAAATATTTCACTAGAGCTGAAGTTATTAGCGACGAGTACTTGTGTAGAAATTGCCAGGCACCAGGAGGAAGTGATGATGCACCTAAGATGACACCAGCTACAAAGCGGACCCTGATCTCCAGTCCACCAGCCATTCTCGTTCTTCACCTGAAAAGATTTGAACAGAAATTAACAGGATTCGTAAAACGAGATGAAATGATTTCATACGATGAATTGCTTGACATTGGTCCTTTCTGCAGCGTCAGTGCATTGAGAATCGATCCAGAAGAGGAAAATGTCTGGTACTCTCTCTACGCTGTAGTGGTCCATAGTGGCGCCTTGCTTTCCTCGGGTCATTACATCGCTTATGTCAAACAAAGGAACCGCAGCGCACAAATAGAGGACCAGTGGAGAGAAAAGCTCCTGGAGAAGAACTCTGGTGACCGAGACATAATTCCGAGTGAAGATGATTTGGCAGCAATGGAGAATAGGAGGAAGGCAACCAAGAAGAGAGAGAAAGCAAGGCGTCCGTTTCCAATTCCTGGCCAATGGTTCTCCATCAGGGACGAAACAGTGCGTCCATGTGATAAAACTGAAGCTTTGAATCAAAAAGCCTTTCTTCTGTTCTATGAAAGAATTCTAAGGCATTGATCAGATTAAACACACCAGCCTCTTCTAATGAACATCATTGTTGTTGTTTACACAGCTGACAGACATTTTAATTTTATTCTGCTAATAATTTTGTGTTGAACCATTTAAATTATTTGCAATGGCTGAACAGAACTGTTGAAATGGACAGACACTTCAAGATCACTTCAGATTGGACAAAGTTGTTAAGATATGAACTCTGCCGAAAGACTAGAATTGTATAGAGATCGTCAAATTCCTACATCTGAACAACTACAGCAAACGGTCTTCAATCAACGGTTATTAATTGTATGCTGCTGCATAACTTATAATTATTACTCAAGACTTGTTATGCCAAGAAACTTAAGAATTATTATGATCAGTAGATGAGTTGAATGAAAATTATATGCAGTTTTTCTAAATATATTATATATATATGCATATTTGCAATAAAATTGCAATTAAGAATATATAATATAGGGCCCATTGCATTATTCATTTAGATAAATTGCACTGTTGAAATGGACAGACAATTCAAGATCACTTCAGATTAGACAATTATGCATATATAATATAGGGTATATATATACCCTATATAAGTTTATATAATATAGGATATATATATACCCACATATATATATTTATATACATACATATACATATACACATGCATAAATATAAATTTAAAGCAATCGTCCGCTGTCACTCTACACCTTCGTTTCAATCAGAAGCTAAAATGGGATTGTGAAGATATAATTTAAACGAATCAAAACCTCTGGTAATATACATTTATTTGTGTTTGGATGGAAACTCGTAATCATGAACCGCCGAGCGAAGTGGTTGTCGACCACTACTGATTGAGATGGGGCGACATAACTCCTGAAAATAATCAGGTGCAGTGCCACCAACACAGCGCCAAACAAAGACAGATAAGATGAGCTAGGATGTCTAAGTAGGATGTGGTAAATCTTAATAAGATCCGCCTCATTCTTCTTCTCTTTACAACATTAATTGGCCTAAATAATTACATTACATTTGTTCATTGGTACATTGTTACATACAAAATTGTTGGCTTCATTTCAAATCTGTATCGATCCGCACCAAAGTACAACTCCATTCTAACTTCTTCCGGTTCAAAATATTAATTCCACCCAGTAGATTATAGTTTTAGCAGTATTTTTAGTTTACTTTGCTTGGCTTTGCATTCAGAATAGAGGTCTACGGGTAGAGCATACATACGTTTTTGCTACTCGACCCGTACCCGTAACACATGACCGTTACCTGTACCCGTACCCGGCCCGTACTCGACATTCATACCCGACCCGACCCATAACCGCGGGTATACCATACACGTGACGTCATTAGCATGCCCTCTCGTAGCTGCCTGCCAGGGTAATAGGACCACAACTTACTAAGCATTATGCTGTTGTTGTCGTAGTAGTACCAGTAAGAACAACAGCATCAGATGGAAGAGGAACAAGAGGAATAGTAAGAGGGAGAGAAAGAGCTGTAGGTGGAGCAGGAGCAGAAATTAGGAGCAGGAGGAGGAAGCGGTGAAGGAGGAGAAACGGTAGAGGGAGTCAGCAGGATGAGTAGCAGGAAGCGGAGGAGAAAGAGCGATCAAAAAAGCGATTATTATACTTACAAAAATGAGGGATAGCATTACATGCAGGTATATAGTACTTGAGTTTTGAATGTGCCAGTTTTTCTATAATAGTCATTAAATCTTTGATGATGCAAGATTCGCCTATATATTTAACATCGTTAGCCCTAAAACTTGACTTTGACACGGGTAAAACCGGGATTCGCGGCTACGGTCGCAGGAGTCGATAAAGTTTTTGTTCGGTGTCTGACTGCCTGAATGCCGAGTCATCCTCTGTCACAGCTGAATTTGCTGTTCCTACTATAACTGATGCTGAAGATTACGGCTACAATGAAACTCCTACATCAGATGTCACTCAGTGAGATATTGTCGAAACAGAAGCTTCATCCTATATGGCCGATCCATACCGTTTTGGGAATGTTGCACAAGTATCCGATGGTGAAGTCTGCTTTCATTCACTTCAACACAACGATCCCTTCTTCAGCTCCAGTTGAACGGCTCTTTAGCGTTGGCTGACGAATTGAGACAGCAAGACGGAACAGGCTGTCAGACACCAACTTTGAAAAACTACTTATGCTTAAGGCTAATACCAGTCATGTTTGAAATGTTAAACATGTGGACTTTGGGGTTTACTTTGACTTAGTAATACTAACCTGATTTATCCAATAATAATGGTAACAGTAATACTAATGAATTAGTAATAATAAACTGATTACGCCATTTTGTGGTAGGCCTAACTGTGCATTTGTATATTGTTCGATTAGTACATGCGAGTATGAGACATGTGTCAGTTGATGATTTAACTCATGAGTTTAAGTTAACTCATTGCATAAAGGATGATTTGAGTTTGAGTTTTAACTCATTTCGATGCGCATGAGTTGCGTTTTAATTTAACTAAATTCTTGTATGGGTTTACACAACACTGATACTAAGTATGTTGTATATACTGCGAATAAGTCAGTGAGTGAATCGGTGAGCGGGTGCGTGAGTCAGTTGGTGAGTGGGCGAGTGGATGTGTCTCCGAGAAGAAATTTTGTAGAGCTGCAATGGATTCGAAAACGATTTAATCAAAAAGAACACAGATTAAATACATAATACTTAACAGTAGTCAGCAAAGTTAGAACAATACGATTAAATATAGATTGGATGTGTCAATAGCATCTCCATATATCTTCATTTTAGTGGCATAACGGGAAAATATATAATAGGCCTAAATTGAGTTCGCCAGACAGAAATATTTATAAAAGATCTTGCAGCTGATCACATTGTCTTAGTTAAGAAACTTAATTGCTGCTCCGCTGCAGTAGGAGTCTTTGCCAAGGGCGTCGAAATTTGCCTGAAGTGGAACAGCAAGACTCGTTAGTCTTACTCTCACTGTCTGGTCTTCATTCTCTACTTCCATTTGCTCCAGTCGAACAAGAATTCCCACGGCACTGACTTTTCCATTGACTGATGTATCGGTTGCAATCAGAATCCCACTCTCGCCCCTAGCATGTATTGGTCCGCCATCTTCACTGACCACGGATATCAGTCTAAACTCAATGTTAAATGCATCATCCATAATAATGTAGTTTGTGCTGTCAACAACACCTCTTCTCCCATCTCTTGTGAAACGTCTCACCACCATTGTATTTGTAGCATTTATCGGTTGCTCCATTAACCCCAACGGACCTCGGATGTCGTCAAGTACTTCAGCGATGAAGCGATCTTGTGTTTCAAGGCGAACCAAAGCCACGTCGCTGTAGTAGCAACACCAGGCTTCATTGGTGGAATGTTGAAGAGGTGGATGCAAAGAGACCTTGACCTCTCCGATTCGATTACCGTTAGGATAGAGAAGTGCATCGCCCTGGCTTTTTCCATGACCACTCACGAGTGCGTGATTCCCTTTGCCTATTTGCAAATCGAATAATGGACTATGTGTTAGATCTTTAGGAGAATTCACCTTTATTTCGATAATTTATTTGTCCCCATCAGTCAATCAATCACCATTTTTTAATCAATCAATGTTTTATTGTAACCAGCCAGATTAACGGCAGTAAGATAATTTGTTCAAAATTCCTGTGACATTGGTAACAATTGGGGGGCCCTGAGGGGGTAATGATGATTACGCTAGCTAGGGTCACCTACAATACTCAGGCCTACTAATTATACAGGGATCACAGTCGATTAACATATTTTCAATAAAATGATGAACCGTTTCACTTAATCATACGCTTACGCTCCAGGGAAGACTTAATTTTTAAGCATTTTATCTTAACAAACGAGACGAGAACATTGTCACATAATAATACTAACATGATAACATTGGTTAATATGATTACAGGGCAATACATCTCATTGACATTTGGTTGGACCGACGTGCGCATTAATTGGAAATGATTCTGAAGTAGTGATTCTGTACTAGCTACACGTGGCAGTGGTGCAGTAATTATAATTAAACGACAGCAGACAATAGAAAGCACGGAATTGGGCACTAAATTCAAAGGAATCGTGCCACTGAGAAAACCCAACTATAACCGAAGCACGGTCTTGAAAGAAAACTCCAATTGTCAATTCATCCACTGACTGTTCTTAAAATTGTTCCTATAATGTTCGTAGGGAAATTCTGTGAAGCTATGTAACGAATTGGCCACATGATAAATTAAAAATTATGTCAGTGGTTTTCTAGTGAAACCTGCAGTTACTGTGTGATTTGTTAATGCACAGCACTACTATGACGAACGAAAATGAGACAGAAATCGTTTAATGTCAACATTGTGCAGTGCTCTCTAAGTGTGGTTAGGGCCAATACTTCTGTAACCGTGATTATTCTGGACATTACATTACAATAGATAGGCTTAAACAATATATATAGAGATCATTATTATACATTCAGATTAGCAGAAACTTCCCTAATACAGACAGGATAGGTTCTTTCAATCACTCACATAGGCTCTAGTGTAACTAGCATTTACAGTCAGCCCTCATTGCTAGAGTGGTCAGTAGCTCATCCTTGAGTGGTCAGTAGCTGACCAATCAAAGTAGTCTGTTCTAGGATAGGCCAGTTTCCTCTTTGGCTGAGGAAAGTGACTTATAAGCTGTAACATTGTTAGGAACTTTGCAGTCTGACTTCCGAAGAACTCTAGTTATCTTTGTCAGGCTCGTCAACTCGCATCATCATAGGGCTTGGACATTATCATCTCAATCATACTCGCATTAGTAAGTATATGTAACAGTTATGTATTAGTCATAATTATTATATATATTATTATTATATCTACTCTGTATTTAATAAAGATAGTTTGTATCCGAACTGCCTTTTCATGTGTAGCTAGGTTCCTTTTCATAATCGACCTCTTATCTTCTAATATAATAGTAGAGATAGTTTAAGTAGTGCCCACAGCGTTCTTACATGACGGAAAAGCCGGGGTAAGATTTGTAAATTTTATTCCTTTCTTGAGTGTCACTATCTCATCTTCATAGCGTCATCGGCTGCCACCAACTATTCCACTCGGGGCGCCGAGAGAGTAGGCCTAAGCTTAGCTTTCCCGCAGCACGCAAACCATCTTCAATAATTTCTTCTCATTCACATTATTTAGCTTAGAATCACATCTTTAGTATCGCGCACGTTGGCTGTATGTATTAAGTAGCCTGTAAGGTTATCTATCCGCCGCCATCGCGGGTTCATTTTCATTACTTAACCTACAGCGGCGACCGCATATCATTCAGCAATTTCTACGACAATGGCCGTCAGCGAATAATCAGAAGAAAACTATATATATCATCAGCAGCACCCAATTCGATTATATACAAAAGACAATAGGTAGCGTTTCACACGCGCATTTTTTATTACCACTTAGACCTGATGTCGTTGTACAATCAACAGCAACAGGCTTAATACTGCATAGTACTTAGTATGTGCTCGTGAGTATATTCTGTGTTAAGTATCTGTACTAGCCCTTACATCATCGCAGCTGAAGTCAAGTCAACATCAGTGACTCATACAACGACGTCATAGCCCATCACAGGCACATCAAACCCGACAGTTAGCCAACGCTAGACTTGTCTATTCACTCTGGTGCAATCCGCGCGTTATAGCGTATACGCGCAGCATGGTCAATTACTCGTCACACCCTGCCTGATGAGGATCCACTGTTAGGCATTCCACCACGACCAAACAGACGATTCAGAGGTACCTTCAGATCACACAACAAAGACATTTTCAAACTCGTTAACCAGGTATCAGGTATACATGTATTCTTCAGACCAACGAAAGTTCAGTTCATTTTTCAGCACATTGCCTATCCGTCATTTTTACTTTTCTTCTGGCATTTTGTCATCTTGTTGTAACGTAGCTTCTTGTGTACACTGCACGCCTTAGCTTTACTTTACTTCATGCTAAGACATACTTTTTGATACATCAATATCTCATTGCTACAACTTTCATCATCACGCTATGATCTATTTATATTAGTGATTGCATTTTTCGTCGTTCTAACAGATATGTATCCAATCAAACACACATTTTTCTGCACAATTGATTTGCATTAGTTTTATTAGCTTCGCTGTATATCTGATTGCATTTTTGTCTGACACAGCTTAACAAACATCCTACCTTACGCTTCTACCTTCTTATCTTGTACCTGCAATGCAAATATTATTATCACACAATCATACAATCAAACACTGGTAGCTTATTTGTCGCTCAGTTTTATTTGCATCATAAGTTTAGCATGGAGACCGATTGGTTTGAGCGATCGGACCGTAACCTTTGGTGTGCGCTGAGTGAGCAGGTTCGAATCTCGGCTGAGGCGTCACTCTGTGGGAACCTTGGCAAGCCTTCGCGCTAGATTGCTCTACAATACAACTGTAGTTGCGCCGTTGAGGTGTGTGTGTGCACTTCTGAACTAAACTGTAGGAAGGGCGATATCAAATAACAGTTGTATTGTATTGCGATTTGCCAAGGTATCAAAATTTTGCTTTAACACAGCAGCACATTTCATTCAACACTTATATTTTCCACTGCGTATATTGTTGGGACTATCTTTGTTGTACCAATTCATTTACGTAGCGCTTTCACAAGTCAAATTTTTTTAGCACCATCACTGGTACGACCGACCCTTCCCCCTAGTTCCTCGTCATGTCTATTCTCCTCTTTTAGCCTACATACAAGCAAATATACCATCGACCTATCCCTTCCCCAGCAATTCCCTCCCGCACATACCAGGATCATATTCTATCCAACACTATTCTTTTACCGGCATGTGGACAATCTACATTGGCAATCATCTATCACGACCGCAATCCATCACTTTCTGTACCTGGCATCACCCAGAAACGCATTTTTCTGATCGACCCGAGCAGCACCTAATTGATTTCCATGCACCTATGGTCCACCACGAGACTCCTCCGTCTCTCCACCGGACGGCATCAAAAGCGGACCGAAATAAGTTCCGGTCAGTAATTAGAAATAGGAACATGCCAGCGCGGATTTTCCCCTGTTCAGCACAGCTGCCTGTCCGACCTTTAATCATCTTCACCCACCATCATCTTCACACACTGATGTTTTCGGCGAAAATTATCACAAATTTCAGCACAGGCCATCCTTCCATCATAGCACATGATCATTCTCATCAGCCTCCAACACATGATGTGGTCCATCAAGGACCAAATAGAATCATCCTTCACCTAATCAACACAACCACTATACCACCGTCAATCAGTATCACATCAGTTCAACCAACCCTTTATCATCATTGGGTGGTCCACACCACGAGCGACAACCCAATGACAGACAACGATATCATAACCACATGCCATCATCATCATCATCATCATCACCGCCACCTACAACAACGACTACTAACTACTTGACTACAGCTATAATTACAACCACAACTATGACTATGCCTACGACTGCTACTCCTTATAGCTGTAGTCGGAACAAGAACAAGCACAAGAACCAGAACAAGAACCCAAGAACGAGAACAAGAACAGAACACGAACCAGAGACCAAGAACCAGAGACCAAGAACAAGAACCAGAGACCAAGAACAAGAACCAGATCAAGAACACGAACAATATCAGGATCAACGATAGCAATAATAATAACGATATGATATTTCAATGATACCGACAGCGATACCGATAACGAAAATAATAACGATAACGATAGCGCGAACGAACACGAATACGCAACTGACTACGATATTTGAAACCGACCGCGGCAACGACAACTTTAACTGCAACTATATCACAGCTGCTACTACAACACAAACCGTTACTATCGTCACCAGTTGCGACTTCCGCACACACAACTACTCGGTTACATCATCGTCAGCAACGACAACTGTGCATTATCTACGCTTAAAACACAGTTACTTTTTGAGCAACATCCCTAACGACATCATCATCATCAACATCACTACGTCACATAATTATCAAAATACACTAGTAGTGACACCAGCTACTTTAAAATTTACGACATGCACACATAATGTTATCAGTTACTGCACGCTTACATTCCAGCCCTAACGGCATTTTATCTTATACAGCTCACAACGTCTTATTCTTATTTTATCGCTCTAACGGAATTTTATCTTGTACAGCCCACAACGTCTTATTCTTATCTTATCGCCCTAACGGCATTATTATCACACGCCACAAAGGCCTTTTATCAACATATTCAACAACAACACATCTTCGTAGTGTACCAACTACGCATATATTTAACCACATCAGCAACACATTGACATCATAAACAACAACATTCGTTTCATCAACGCTCATATTAACATCATCAACGATTAACATAGTAGTGATGCCAGACACAACACTACACATCATTAATTGTGATAGCAGCCATAGTTTTTAAACTCTCGTTAGAGTAAAACTTTGTCTTGTTGACGCTTTCGGGTATATGTAGTTTTCTAGCTCACGGATTTTCAATTTTGTGGCAACGGTTTTTCATCAGCTGTAATCTGTTTTACTGACAGCATGTCTATTTTTACTTGCTTACGTATTATTTTTTGCGTTTGCGACCTCGATTATAAAACGCATGCCGAGTACTGATAGCGCTTCTACGCTTTACAGCTCTTTGATAGGGTCAATCAGCGTTGATTACGCCATTGCTTTTCTAATCTGTTGGCCCATTAGGGAAGCTTACGTACTAGCACTGCACCAAAGCATTAGTCAATTATGCGCTTAGCTTACAGTGTCTACTCACACTAGCGGGATGTTAACTCAGCGGTTTCCCATAACCCCGATAAGGCTGGCACGTGACGGCTCACTGCCACCCAAACCACCCCTCCCCTCCATTTCGTCAGCAATTACCGGCGATTTCGGTTCAACGCTACCGCATCTCAACGAACAGTTCATCAAGCCGTCCGATTCACTCTCAGGAACACGGACCAGGCGTATCTCCTTCTCGCTGTGCACAGCACGAACATCGTTACAATCGTTTACCGACTGCAGGGTAACAGTTTATCAACACTTACATAATACAGAGTTACCGCACTACCGATAGGGCTGACACATTCCAACAGTCCCCATGAACTATGTGCCACCATTTCCTCTACACTATCAACTATCACAGTTTACTCGCATACTGCTGAGGCACGGATCTACCTCTGCCAACGCCATGACAGCGCAGTCATCAGGTTCACTCCCAGCATGACGTCTATATCCCCCACTTCAAACGAAACTTCACACCGTCAGACAATCGCGCGTGCCACCATCTTCGCTGCTCAACGAGCAGAAACATTTGATGCTCATCAGCATTACACGCCTACGACAGAGACAGGAATTGATTTTGATTGCGTTCTAAGTCACTTGCAGTTCTTCACCGTTACCAATTCTAAGTGTCGCTGACTCAGAGGCGATGTGCGTCTCATCATCTATTCATCTCTGTCGAGACAGTCTCTTCACAATGACTGATAGAGTTACCGTCTTCAACGTTCGACGACGTTGTCTTCAGGCCTAACCGCCGCGCCGCTTAATGATGCCACGCGTCGTCATCGTTGTTTCCTTGTCGTTATCGTCATTCACAAGTGACATTGTCTCTCTTTCCAAGGGACCTTGTCTGGTTCACAGTTTATCAGACACACTTCGACAAACAGCTATTTCGCATCCACGTGTTCAAAGTGAAGCGAGGGACATGTGACGTCTCCGTGTCACCTCACGAACGTTATTCTACAGGCGCTTATACGTGTCTTCCGTCTACAGCCATTCAACGACAACAAGACTAACTTTTGCGAGATCGCGGGAATTCTGATGTCATCAATACGTCTAACCATAGACTCACTACGACGTTCAGTCAACCGCTCATCTTCTACAACACCAGTCACAGTTCACACTACACCGAATACACAAGCATCGGCATTGGATCTAGACACGGTCCACACTAACCGAACGACCTCACATCGACGCCGGTCACCGACCAGAATCCGATGCAAGACATTCATCTTGATGACGTCGTTCTACCATCCTCGTCACCACCCCTGCCATGACCCCGACCACCCCCTGCCATGACCCCGACCACCCCTGCCATGACCCCGACCCCCACTGCTTCTCAGTGGTATGAAGCCAACAGACTATTGGGCTGCAAAATTATACATGGCACACGGCATTATCGCGTATAGTGGCAAGTCACGACTTACCCACCTTCGTGGCAGTCAGAACACGATGTTTCAGATGCACTTAAGCACCATTACCATCTGACACACACCTTACAAGGTCGCAAACGCAAAGGGGCCATTCCTCTGTAGACGTTATATTCATTTATTATTTCCAAGAACCAGTTCGTTTATTATCACGATATTACTTTATTCCCTATATTTCTTATTATTATCTCGTTGCGGACGCGCACTTCTAAATTCAATCTTCGTTCATATTTGGTCACATAATTGTCTGATCGGTATTGTTTGGCGGCCTAGCTAACCTCCTCTCATGCTGAATATTCACAATTGTTTGATCTTGTAAACGAGATACATCCACCTCAAATTTCCCTATCACATCACACCAGATTATTATTCTTTCAACCATTCCCGTCTTTTATTCTCAACATTATTACTTATTATTATTCTAACGTCTCACAACCGGTTCCGAGCCAATCGTCTTGCGTGCTTTTCTGTATCTGTGTCTTTTTCAGTACGTTATTTTTGCCTGCATTGTTTCATTATTCATTGCACATGGCGATCTTTTCCGATTCGTCATCACACTTCACTTTAGCACCCCTTTGATATTTGACGTATTAACTGTCCTTATATCGATTGTATTTTCGTACTAACCAGTCATCGTTGACTTGGCGCATATTTCTATTTCTTTTCCTGATCTTCGTTAGGAATTATTTTGCATCATTTGCATGCCTTTGTATTGTGTTTTAGCCTTTACCTCGTCACCTTTTGATAACCGACCCCTTGGACGATTACCCAGCGTTTCGACTTTTTGTGTCTTAATTCGATTTTTTTGGTATTCTTCGCATTTTGTGTTTTCCGATTTCGTATTACGTTTTCTCCCCGTTTTCCCATTGTTGCTATGTTCACTCATGATTATGTTTGTATTTTATTTTTACAACATGGGTTGCACGCTTTCTACGTGACGCTATGAACACGCTTTCTGGACGAGCACGGTCAACTTTCATTCAACCGTGTCAGCTGTGCAGTTTACATACAGCTACGCTCATCCATCGTCGCTTCGTGGTACGTTTGTACGGCGATATGACTTCCATCTGTCTGAAGTCCTTTTCTGTAGCGACGCGTTTTCAGGGCAAACATGTTATAGTCCCTTAGTTTTCGTGTTGTTTGGTTTACGCTTCATATTTATACTCGCTATTTTCCGGACATTTCTTCTTATATCGTGTTTTCTGCTTTTGTTCTTGTATTTGTTCATTTTTACGGACCAGACGGCCCGGTATTCAGCGGCCGACCCCCAATAAGTGTGAACTTATTTATTTATATAACTTCAGAGTTGTCTGAATAGACTTAGTTTTTCGTGTGCCTTATTGATACGCATATCTACATTTTAGCGCTTGCATTATTGACTCATTTAATCATGCATTATCTAACATTATCGATATATAGCAAATCTATGCATAATAATAATTATTAGAAGATCTATTTCTATCAACTTCGTTAAACAAAATGAGAATAATTTCATCTTGCAGATCGTGACAAAAATTAATTTGTCACCCCTCACATGTTTTAATTCGAGAACTCGATGCTTAACTTTTGTATCGCATTACTAGTCATCTATCATAAGCATTTAGGTTTACCTCATGGCTTAACTTCTGTATCGTCTTGTTTCTATACTACATTACATATTACTGTTTTCCGCGTACTTATTACATTGCGTGTTTTTAACATTTCTGTCCTTCGACTTGAATTTGTCTACGATGAGTCCCGGGAAACGTATCCACATTTTCCACGTGGCGGCTGTAACGATTACATACAGCCAACTCATCGCTGTCACTCTCACACGATCTTCTGTTAACTCTGTACAAGATACGTGGAACAATGAGAGCAAGATGAATTCAGGACGAATATATTTCTTTAGTCTTAGTTTTGTTACTGTTTCATATGGCGAACCAGGAGGTTCGGTTTTCAAAGGCCGACCGACTGTAACCGTGATTATTCTGAACATTACATTACAATAGATAGGCTTGAACAATATATATAGAGATCATTATTATACATTCAGTTTAGCAGAACATTCGCTAATACAGACAGGATAGGTTCTTTCAATCACTCACATAGGCTCTAGTGTAACTAGCATTTACAGTCAGCACTCATTGCTAGAGTGGTCAGTAGCTGATTCTTGAGTGGTCAGTAGCTGACCAATCAAAGTAGTCTGTTCTAGGATAGGCCAGAATAGGATAGGATAGTTTCCTCTTTGGCTGAGGAAAGTGACTTATAAGCTGTAACACTGTTAGGAACTTTGCAGTCTGACTTCCGAAGAACTCTAGTTATCTTTGTCAGGCTCGTCAACTCGCATCATCATAGGGCTTGGACATTATCATCTCATCCATACTCGTATTAGTAAGTATATGTAACAATTATGTATTAGTCATAATTATTATATATATATTATTATATCTACTCTGTATTTAATAAAGATAGTTTGTATCCGATCTGCCTCTTCATGTGTAGCTAGGTTCCCCTAACATAATCAAACTTACTAATCATCTAATATAATAGTAGAGCTAGTTTTAGTACAGCCCTCAGCGTTCTTACACTTCAAAACAATCTGCAAAAACTACAACGTTAGCCGATTATTTCTCTGGTGATTTGTGGTTTACCTTCAACTTTCACAAAAGCCCCTATCTTGCACGACCCTTTTGAAAGGATGGTTGCGGTTTCTCCTGGTCTTAAAGTCGTTTCTTTGCAGATTGGTCTCGCTCGAAGTTTTGTTATCTTGACCAACTTTGAGTCTATTTTCAAATTCTCGACCAACAACTGTCGCAGTCCGTCTTTATTTTGGACAGCACAGCTGTCATTTTGGACGTAACAGATCTCGACATGGTCTCTTCTGAAGATGCAATTTGTAATCCTAAGTCCATTCGATTTGCTGTAATAAAAATATTCAAGTCCTCATTTAGTTTTTATTATTATTGCCGTTTAGAGAAAGCAAAAGACGTTAAATGTTATTCACTTCAAATGGAAAGGAATAAAAAGAAAACCGTGATACGGTGGAGATTTCGAAACATTTTAAGCCTGGGACATCTGAAGTTAGCAAATAAGCCTACCAGAGAACCTGAAAAGGACTATCTGATCTAATAGCTGTTATCACTGTGTCGCCATCATAATGCCAAAGCAATAATAGATCTATGGTGAACCCTTGCCAAATTGTTGAGACAGAAATTATGGTTCATTGTGGAAGAAAGGTTGATGTCTGAGAAAAAATTCGCTCATGTCGCATTTCATGTGAGTGATGACAATGATTATTATTGTGTTATTGAAGGCCTGTGCGTGCCATAAACTAAGACACTTTCGGGCAATGCAGGTTTCCTGTGCTTGGATGGTTTACCGTTTTCAACTTATCCAAATGCGTTCTGTAAAGCCGATAAATCTGCCTTTTCAACTTAAACCGGATCTGGCAGACGTTACGTTCAACGTTTAAAGAAGAGACCACATCGAGATTATAGTGAATTAACAGCCGTTATGTTTTGCAGCATTCCTACAACGTGGAGCAACAGCGTTAGGGTTCATCAGAACCAAGCCGTCATAAGGATCGCAACAAGCCACGTGTAATACGTTGGGTCTTCGCACAGTTGAAACCAAAATAGTAACTCAACAGTAATGCTACTTACGCAAAGATTCTCAACTCGCTGAGAATAGCGTCTCTCTGTTCTGGAGAAAAGACGTCCTCTGTCTGGCCTGAATCGACAATGGAATTCTTTGTCGATTCGAAACTCTTCTTTGGAATATTGAGACCTATAAAAAATCAAAAATCAGTGTAATCATTCTCACACACATACAGTGCGTTAGAATGTAGTCAATAGTCCTCAAGAAAGGTAGAACATGCAGCAAATACAATTTGTAGGGAAAAGATGTTCAATGACATGATCGACGTCGAAATTTTATTGCTGTCACATTAATTTTTGTCACCCGAGGGGATAAAATCCCTCAGCCTCCAAGATACTGCAGAACTGCGCAAAGATTCTTGTACCCGTTGTGGTGAACTAAAGAGCTTCCTGAATGGCACTTCAATAAAACGCTGTGAATAAAAGGACGAGCGTTGAAAAGGGATCTCCAGTTGCCTGTGTCGTATACCGTGGAGCAGCTCTTGTAGACACTCTAGTCCGGTGCAGTCTATGGACCCCATTGATGCATTGACCACTGGAACGAATACATAAGTGGCTGGCTGGCAGGGACATATATATATATATTTGGTGCGGTATACTTCACACGTATATTGTATTATTATCATTATTATTTTTACTGTAATTATCCGTAGTAGTAGTAGTAGTAGTAGGTGGAGTAGTAGTAGTAGTAGTAGTAGTAGTAGTAGTAGTAGTAGGTGGAGTAGTAGTAGTAGTAGTAGTAGTAGTAGTAGTAGTAGGTGGAGTAGGTGGAGTAGTAGTTTAGTACTGGCATAAGCATAAGCACTGTAATTATTCTTGAGACTCTAACTATCACTATCAGTATCATTATCATCGTCACAATCATTGTCACTGTCACTCCTTTTAACACGATCATTATTTTATAACTATCATTATCAATACTTGCAATCGTAATTATCACTATCATCATCTATTTCGTAATCACTTTCATGATCATAATTATCAGTGTTACTAATATGATTATTATCATTATCATCATTTTTACAATTAATAATTGCAGTAATATAATATAATGACTATTAAAGTAACTCTCAACACTCAAAGGGTGCTGACAAATACTTAAGCTAATTTAAAGTCTTGCTACTTACACGGAGAAAAAGAATCATTGATGATATATTTTATCTGGATTCTGAATTTTGATAAGCGTTGATTTACTTTTCTTTGTGTGCTGGCAAGTGTCAGAGTATTCAGGAATCAACCGTTCAACTGTTTCCGTCTTCGTTTCCGAAATGTTAAACATATCGATTGCAATTACATGTAACAATACGCACACAAAACGAAGAACGAATAGATGTGTTCAGATGGTAAATTGTATTTACATATCGTGCTCCCTTCCGCTGTCTCTAGCTTTTACAACCTCATATGCCTTTCATTCGCAGTTATCTTTCGTTTTATATCAGCTACTCACTTTAAATTTATGTGCTTTTGAATTAGGACTCTCGGCGGCTGTGAATTGTAACGAAATTGCGTCTGAAATGCACAATGCATATTGGTGCTCCCTTCAAGCCATTTTTATATTTCAGCCAGGCTAAGATAAACACGCATTCAGATAAAATACAGATAAGACACATGCCAGTGATCGTTCAACTTGAACGTACTGTAACGTGCAGCATTCTTCTAGAGAATCGAGCACGCAGCGCGTAGCGTTAATCTAGAGCAGTGGTTCCCAAGCTCTTTTGATGGAGGGCAAAGTCTTACTTTTAAAATATCATGGCGGGCCACAGAGATCTGAGGAGCCGTCCTCAGTTGCTTTCATTGTGGAGGAATGCGTGCGCTGGAGCGCCAGCAAATAGTGGTCTCTGGGGAAGCGTCGTAAGTTCCCCATGCGCAGCATTTGGTAACATCTGACATCGAATGGAACATGTTTTTGGCATATTGTCAGTGCCAATTTACAACAATGCAAGATAAAACACACGTTTTTCAGCGGAATTATAATAAGATGCATACTGCTTGGTGCAAGGGTAACTCAGATACTTTCATATCAGATCAATGTTAAGGCAATAATTGAAGATATCGTTTGAACATAGTTAAATTTCAAAATGCAAAATTGTTAATATCGGTAAAATTGAAATCAAATCTCAAATTTGTGTTAATTAAATTTTAAATGCAGAAGTTCCAGCAATGCATTCATTTTAATTTTGAATATTTATTATTTTAATTTTTCAAAAGTATTTATTGAAGATGAATCTGTTTTAATGAGATTTATGTGACTGCAGATTAGAAGCTAGTTTATCAATGTCTGGTTGTAGGTTCGTAGTGGCAAGTATCATCAATACATTCAAATTTGAGTCAGTGAGGCGCGCTCGATTTTTGTTTTTTATAAGTTTCATCGCTGAAAATGATTGTTCACATCTGTATGTGCTCCCAAAACGGCATATGTAACGTTGAGCAAACGACCGCAAATGTTCGAATTCATTTGCTGGCAGTATATGCCAGAATGCTATCATATCGTCGGCAGATGGCAGAACAGGAAGCTCAGCAAATTTGCTTTTCAGAACTGAGTTACATTTCAAATCAATAATTTCAAGTTGCAAATTTTCATCAAGCAAGTTGATCTTATCGTCCGGAAAAGCAAACGGATTTGTGAAAAGAGTAATGTTGTTCGTTTCTGCAGGAAACTGCGAAAATCGTGAGTCAAAGGCACCCCGAAGTGTTTCAACTTTGATTTTTTAATTGTCAGCATCAACTTCATTCTCTGCTGCTCTCTCTTTCAGATGCTGGAAATTTTCAAACTTTTTGTGAGCTAACTGGTTAACGAACAATTGAAGTTTCATTTTAAAAGAAGCAACGTCGTTACACAGATTTGTAAAAAGTTTGTTGCTTGCCTGCAGTTTTAAATTTAAATTGTTGAGATGATCAGTGATATCAACCAGGAATGCAAGATCATTCACCCATTCATTGCTAGCAAGACATTCACATTCAGCAGGTAGTTCGTTGATTTCTGCCAAAAATTCCATGATGTGATTTTTTAAACCCCAGAATCGTGAAAGAACTTTTCCTTTTGATAGCCATCTGACCTCACAATGCAACAACAGTTCACCATATTCTTCATCTAAGTCTGAAAGGAATTGTCTGAATATTCACCTGTTCAAAGCTTGTGCTCGTATTTTGTTGACACATTTGAGAACAACGTCCATGACATGTTTCATATTCAGTGTTTTTCCACACAACGCCTCTTGATGAATGATGCAATGATATGCTAGCAGAGGACGTTCAAGAAACTTTGCTAAAAGCGACAAGCAACCTACATGTTTGCCTGTCAGTGCTGTCAGTACAGATGCTATCCAATTTTGTCCAGTCCAAATTGTATTTTTCGACACAAGCTTTCAAAGTTGTAAATAAATCAGTTCCTTTTGTAGTGCCTTGAATAGTCTCCAAACTAAGCAGTTTTTCAATTATATCAAACGACTTAATAACAGCCCGGATGAATATGGATACTTGTGCAGAATCACAAATGTCGTTGGACTCATCCATTGCCAATGAGAAAAATGCACAGTTTTTGGCTTGAAAAACAACCTGTTCAATGACGTTTGCTCCAAGTTCTTCTATGCGTCTTGTTATTGTATTATTTGACAGTGGAATTTCTTTGAATTTTGTTTCTATTTTCTTGTCACCAAGTATTTTGGCTGCAATTTCCAGAACCGGTTTAATAACTTCTTCGCCATCAGTGAAAGGCTTTTTTTTCTTTGCCAGGAGCAAAGCATCTTCGTAAGATGCAACAAGTGCGCTTTTATTTTGATCTTGTAATTTTAAAAACATTGATTGCTGGCTGCTAACGCCAATCTCTTTTCTGACAATGTATTCTGATCTGATATCAGAGCCCAATGGATATCTATTGGTCAAATCGGGATGTGTACTGTTGTAGTGTCTTTCCATGCTGTATTTTTTTAGAACAGACACACAAAATCCGCATACTAAACAGGTTGGTTTTCCACTACGTCCAAGAACAAACATATACCTATCTTTCCAATCGTCATTAAATTCCCGACAAGAGAGGTTCGAGCTTTCCTCAAGTTTTCGTTTCATCCTGTCACTTAAATTTGAACTCATCCTTTTTAACCCAAACTTAAAATATTTTATTTAAAGTTTAAATTTAAAATATTAAAATGAAATTGTCAATAATCAAGAATGAAAACACACGTCTTTTTCAACGGAAGTGTAAATACGCTGCATAGAGTTTGACGAAAAGTGAACTAAGATTAAAACAAAATAATAGAAAAAAAGAACTTAACTTAAATCGAAAATCAAGAAAACAAGGTAATTTCATTTTTTTCAAAATTTGTGAGTGACTGTCGCGGGCCACATTCAAAGGATTGGCGGGCCACTTTTGGCCCGCGGGCCACGGTTTGGGAACCACTGATCTAGAGCATCGATCCTAATGCTAGCCCTTGCTCCACTCTGTGCTCGTTACGCTGTAATAATTGAAGAGCTGACATTAGTTGCGTAATATTTTATCCCCAGAAACACATGCAACACATGTTTGATTGAGTTTCCGTGAAACAACTTGAAACTGCGGGCAGATTTTGGAAAGATGAGGACATATTTATAGGTGGCTGTGAAGGCTAGTGAAGAAATTTAGGTTGTAAGGAATCATTCAGTTAGTGCCTAGGCAACATTATCGACAACATTATGTATGCCCAGCAGGGTGACTACAAGCACATAAGAGTCACGAGTTTGCAGTTTGAGACGCCCTTCACGCTGCAACCTATCCAAAATGGTAATCATGTTGTTTACATTAGCACCTATTTAGGTATACTACTAGAAAGGACGTAATCGCTTGCAACTTTACTCTCGATTTCCGCTTTGTGTAAGTTATCTTCATATTAATTCTTAAATTATAAAATCATTGCCACTCTTATTGTTTACAGTTTGGTCTGCATTTTGTCTTAATCTTTCCCCAACCATAATAGAACCAGTTGACTCGTCAGAGAAATTTAAATCAGTCGCTTAACAAGAGTACAAGACTCATGCAAGGGAAATTCCTATTCTGTTATTGTGACTCTGCACGCGAATTGTTGCCGTGAGCTCAGCAATGTGAGCATGAAAGCAGCGATTGCTATATGCCAACGCGCAGTCAGAAAGCAGTGTGTATGCACTTCTGTGACGAATCACATATTCGTGTTTACATACCAGGATGAATAAACAGATCGTTTTCAATACGTATTCTGCACTGACATTTACCTGTAGATGGTAGCCCTTGAAACGTGTTTCCGAAACCTCTCAACTGAAACGTTTGCTCTGGTTTTATCAGCTCAGACGTATACTTCCCAGCTTCGTAGCAAGCAATGAAGTACTGCGTTGAGTGGTTGAAAGCATGGCAAACACAATGCATCCGATGAGGAATTTCGAATGGCATTACGATAACGTTATCACAAACTTGAAATATCTATAGTGTCCTTCTAAGCTAAGTGCCTTGAGCAAGGAATGTCGCGTCTAGTCAGAATGGGTATCCAAGTCAGCTAAATAAATCGTCTTGATCTGTGGACGATACGCTTCTACCCACTAATCGTTGGGCTTACGGAGACCATAAAGTTTATGTTCTTCAAACCAACAAACCTATCGACGTCGCTGACGTCAACAATTCTTTGCTCAGTGAATAATTAATCAAACGGTTTGAGACGTTGAGTATATTTAGCAGCAAATGTAGCAATCGTTGTACTGTTTCGTGTGTCTTTTATTAGCAATCCCAGAACATAGTCAAACTAATACGGTGACTCTTTCAAGTGCTGTATAGATGTCGTCAAGCCATGACTACTATTGCCATGCCAAGATGACTTGTGCATGAAAACGTTGGTGATTAGTTCATTTGAAAACTTATTAAAATTGAATTCCTAAAGCATGTATAAGAAGCCCATTTGCTACCATATTGGCCTGCAGTAGGGGTAAGGATTTAATTTGAGATTACTTGAACATTTAGGTGTTGTGTGGCATTATTGATGAGAGTAAGGACATAGCAATCGTAAATGAGGAGAAAGCACGACTGTTTGCAGACGACATAGATTTGATTGCAGGAGAAGCAGACTCAATTCAGGAAAATGTGGATATTCTGCACAGGGGGTGCAAAGTCGTGGGACTGAAAATTAACGTCGCCAAAACTAAAATCATAATGACGTTCGGGTCTTAGGGCGAACAAGAACCCGACAAACGTCGAGGGCAAAGAGATCGATAAAGTAGAAGAGTTTTTATATTTAGTAAGTCTGCTCACCTCGACAGGTGAGCAGAATTAAATCCTTACCCCTACTGCACCAGTCGAGGTGAGCAGACTTACTAAGTAAGTCTGCTCACCTATAGACTGGATGATGGAGAAAGGTGGATACGGAAAAATGAAAGAAGAGGCTCAACACATGGAGGAGTGGCGTCATTGGACATATGAACCTACCTGAAGGCACAGAACCAAAGAAGAAGAAGAAGAAGAAGAAGCTCACGTCGGATAATGACTGTGGAAAGGAAATATGAAGAATAGCAATGGCAGCGAGACATATGGAGAAGCCGAGAAATCAGCGTAAACACCAAGACGGAGAAAATTAGAATATGTATATTCAGTGTGTGAATGGTGCATGGACACTGCACAGACTGGACAGAGACAAGATCTTAGCGTTTGAAATGACATGCTACAGAAGGATCACAGAAGAAGCCAGCAGAATATATCAAACAGGGAGGCGCGGAGAAGAACACAGAACATTAAAAGCATCGTCCAACTGTAAGGGAGAGAAAGTTTAAATTCTTTGGGCACATTTGCAGAGTGAAAAATAGCAGACTAATCAAGCATGACTGATGGTACCGGGAGAAAAGGCAGACCAGACAGAGAATGAACAATATATATATATATACATGTATATATATATGTATTACATACGTACACATACGTATAATGCACTAAAATGCGATCACTGAGGCTCAACTCAGTTATGGTAATTTACTTATCGAATTTTGCTGTGGGAGTGCACAGATAATTAATCTTTAGGACAAGTACATGTATGACTATCAGAAAGATACGAGTCGGAAGTGATTAGAGCAGTGAGTAATTAAAGTAGTGAGTGATTAGAGTAATGAGTGATTAGAGTAGTGAGTGATTAGAGTAATGAGTGATTAGAGCAGTGAGTGATTAGAGTAGGGCCTAATAAGTGATTAAATTAGTGAGCGACTAGGAGTCTGAAATGACTAAGATTGAAGAATGACCGAGTAGAGCGTGGTGGTTGGATAGTGAAGAGTTCGCGAGAAATCAGCGTAAGACACAAAGTGTCTTTGATGTCGACCTTAACTTAATTTAACAGTTCATTTCAATTTGAGTTTTGGATTTTGCTACTGGTCGGTACAGATCGGCAGGCGATTGGATCTGAGAGCACAGTTCAATCAACATCATTCGCTAAGTAGAGAAAAAGCTTCAAAAACGTTCGAGATACAGAACACGGTTGTCTAGCTACTTAGCCTACTATTGATTATCTGGAGATTCCTTGCACACACTCCTAATTTTAATCTTAACCATGAGTTATTTTGAAAATACGTCTGCCGTACATCCACTTAAAGACTCGAGTCCAATGTTCGCGAACAGTGTTCTACATTGTTCACACTGTGAATACAATGCTTAATATTGAAGCAGGAACACACATTCTCCAATGAGCTCTCGCCTTATGTTTTCTATACCTCTCTTGCTGGTTGTGTTACTATTTCATAAATCATTTAGGGGTAAATGGTAACTCATTGTCGCATTGGAATGAACATCAAATCAGCTGCTGAAATAGGATACAACAACTACAATTTTATTCAGCTGATCATGACTTCAAATTCAATCCAATCAAGGTGCAGTCACAGGGTAATGAAAAGTTGTCATAATTATGATCCACGGTTAATAACAGGATTAAGTTACCAAGAGAGCACATAAACATGAGACATAAGGAGGACATATAGATTCATGATGCAAAGTTAGAAACACCAAACACGTCTATATATGAAAGTAAATAATTATGCGTTCAACGAGTCAATACATGCATAATGCATAATATGCATATCATGGAGAGAGTTCATGTAATCATAACAGTAAAAATTGAAAATTGAAGTCATAATTATGATATATTAGTAATCCAGATATAATTGAACTTACCTGCAGGTCTAGTTCAAAAAATAAGACGTCGATGAAATTATTTGCCTTAATGCAGGTTGTGTTTGTTTATGAAAAAATAAAAAAGCAAACAAGATAGGCCTAATAGGAATACGACGAAGAAAAAACCGAAGAACAGTAAGATGAAAAGTAAGAAGAACGTGAAGAAAATGACCAAGAAGAAAAAATGAAAGAAGAAGAGGAAGAAGAAGAAAAGTGAAGAAAAGGTCGTAAAGGAAAAGAAAAAAGTCGAAGATGACGTAGACGACGGGGACATTGAAGAAAACGGTAAACGTTAAAAAGAATACGAAGAAGTAGACGATGGTGAAGAAGAAGTTGACGGACATGAAGTTAACAAAAAAAACAACAAACAAAACAAAAAAAACATTTTATTCCCACGAATTATACAAACGTCAAATAAACTTTGCTATGTTACGCAGAGAACGTTGACAAAAGAGAGGCCCAGAAGGGATATTATCCTGCTGCTAGGGTCACCAAAAGTTATTATCTAGCTATAATAATATTGTGAATTTCGGCAAGGGTAGTAAAGTAATAATCACATCAATCGTAACAAGTTAATACTGATAATTTAAAAGGTACATAAACAAAGTGGCTGTTGTCAAAGGCATAATTATAAGACGAAGTCAAAGACGAAAAACAAACAGAAGAAAGACGAACAAGCAGACGAAATGGAAGATAATGAGGAAGATGAAGAAAAAAACGATGATGAAAAAACAGAAGACCAAAAAGAAGTCAAAGACGGATATGAAGAGGAGAAAATTATGAAGAAGAAGACAAAGAAGAAGACGAATAGGAGGGCAACAATGAATTCAATAGCGATATCGAAGATGAAGAAGCGATGTGTCTGAATTCTCAGACAATGGGCTAGCATTGGCAAACAAAAGGACCTTGTGATATTTTTAAAAAGTTAAACATGCGATATAATTCTGCATTTGAAAGATTTTCACAATCGATTATAATACCGTTATGAAACCGTCTAAAATTTGTATTTTGCAGTTTTTTGAAGCCGCAATCCAAGTTAACGAGGCAGTACATCAAGATGAATGTTGAGATTGCACATGAGTCATTTGAGCAGAATATCTGTCCATTTGCAAAAATATAGTCAGGATAAAAAAGAGAAAATTCGTCACTTTGTATCATGGCATTTATACGTTTTCCTGCAATGTTCACAGTCTTTAAAAAAATCTTGACAAACATTGCAAGCTAGATTCAGCTGTGTTTCCTTAATTGAGGAATGTGATAGAACCTCCATTGCAGTGTGGATCCCTTTGCAAAACATCGAAGCTGGATGTTAGTGGCACAGCGATACTGGTTCTTCTTGTTGTTTCCGCTTCGTCGTCCAAATACAACTCATCTATTCCAACGAGCATTCCAACAACTTTCACTCTTCCCTCTTTTGGTGTATCATCTACAACAAGGATCCCACTTTCACCCTCTCCATGAACTGGTCCATCCGCATCGTCCTTGATGGACATAAGTCTCCAATCGACATCAAGATCTTCGTCGTGGCGAATGTATGCCGTGCTGTCAACTCTGCCTCTGTTACCATTAGCGATAAAGCATCGCACTTTCATGCCTTCCTCACCCTCTACTGGTTGCACCGCCAGTCGCAGCTGACTATGGTCTTCGCTGGAAACGTGAGCAATGTAGTCATCTTGTTGATCCAGTTTAGCCAAAGCTGCGTCCTGGTAGCAACGCACTGCAGAAGGCTGCAGTGATGGATGCAGCGATGGATGCAGAACAACATTGACAACTCCCAATCGTTTACCGTCCAAGTGGAGAACCACATCGCCTTGAGCTTTCCCATGACCGCTCATCAGTGCATGATTCCCTTGTCCTGTAATTATGTAAATACATAATTATGTAAATTTGAAACAGTTGTTAAGAGCAGAATGCTGTTATTGTGAGTCATAGTGACGTGGCTAACATGATGCAATAAATGTAATGAGATCAGACGTATATATATTAATTATTGTAATTTACATTATTAGTATTATTTTTTATCATTATCGTCGTCATTAATGTCGTCATCATCATTATCATTTATTTGTAATTTCTAATTTATCTGTGTCAAACTGGGCGCCAAACCAGCCAGGAATCAGATCAGGCCAATGTAGAAATTAATAGTCCGTGAATAATAGTTGATGCCAATTGAATGTTCTCATCAAAATGGCTATCAGGCTCTACCATTATCATTAAGGACCTGCCCCTTATCATTAAGAACACACCCCTTACGTACGACTTTTGGGCTAGGAAGAGGCGCCACGTATATTTTTATTTTAGTAAACGTTGCAACTTAACAGCTATAATGAAAACGTTTTTAAAAGAATCAGCCTTTTCTTTCTTCATGAAACAATGCTGAAGACGACGATTATTACTGAACAAGGTATTCTTACTCTCCCCGGATCATTGCTCTACAAATCAGCACACAAACTTCGCTTTTGTCGCTCTTGTGACCACTGATCACAGGCCTTGGGTGATCTAGTTCCTCTCTGTTTCGCTTGTGGAGCACAGAAATCTACTTTCTTTGATTGAGGGTGGTCTGTATTGAGTCGGGGACGTTGACAATGAGCTTATCTTTTAAGAGTCGCTTCACATTCATTTATGTCACGTTACGATATTTATATAGTGCCACTCAAGGAGCAAGTAAAGTCGTATGTGACTCATTCCAATACGAATTGGTCAGAAGAATACCTATATAAATACAATATATATATGTATGTGTAAGGCGCCACAACTAAGCATATGGTATAGCTCAAAAGCACCGTCTATGGACTAGGAAATCGACAAATTACCCACAACGTGAACAAAAGCTCCGATCTTGCAGTCGCCTTTTGACTGGATGGTTGCAGTTTCTCCGGGTCTAACAGACGTTTCTTTGTAGATGGGTTTCGTCCGAAGTTTTGTCATCTTGATCGACTGTGTATTGATTTTTAGATGCGTGGCCAACTGTTGTCTCAGATCGTCTTTATTGTTGACATCATGACTCTCGTCGAAGAGGTAACAGATCTCGACATGGTCTTTTCGGAAGATGCAATTTGATATCGTTAACCCATCGGGTTTGCTGTTATAAGAAACTTTAAATGCACAGTAAAGTCCAAACTATTATGTCTTCTATAATTCTATAATTATAATACACGAGGTTTTAAATGATCGTCGCTTGAGGCAAAACCAGTCAAATATATTCATATGCTTGTGTGGTTGAATTCCAGGAGGTTAGTGAAACCTGCGGGGCAAGAGTGTAAGCAAGTTGAAATACATTTGAAGAGGTTCTCTAATCTGATTACTTCAATAGCACATTTACAAGACAGGCCTATGGAGTGGAGTTCCGAAAGATCATCTGCCAAGTCGCATCATGTGTATGAGCCAAATAACATTGTCAGTTTATTAACGACCAAACACCAGCGCAAGGTCATTTTGTGAGTAGGCTCTACATAATAAGATGCGGTCGGTCACTCTCATTGCAACAGTCATTAATGTAATCGTCGGTGTGAGCTTCTGCTTCTGCTTTCAAAGTATCTATTTCTACACAGGTAGTAGACCATCCTGTGTCTGGTATTGGTACGAAATTACAGCTAACGAGTCCCAGTTAATAGATGCAGCTATCATAACGATACAATGTAATGCCACTGGACAGAGAGTGCTACTTACGAGAAGGATCGTAAATCACAGAGAATGGTGTCTGTCTGTCCTGGAGAAAAGACACCCTTAGTCTGTTCAGAAGTTTCACTAGAATTCTTAGTCGTGTCGAAACTCTTTTCCGTCGTGTCTAAAACTTAAAAAATAAGCTATTAGGCCTATTGTAACTTAGACTCGGGCGTACAGAGTTTAATACGTCACTGACCGGAGCAACGGCCACGTGCCGTAGATACATGCGCATACATGCACGTTATCGAAATGAATAACTAACACATACTGTGCGCCAAAGCATCATGATCAGTGGACAGCGGGCATTAGGCTTAATGTTTATTTTATTATTTCTCTGGTCACTTGTCATATTTTGTATCTAGCACCACTACTGTTATCGTTAGAATAATACACGTAAATCAGTTTAGCTCTGTAATCACTGCTACCGCTTCTTTCGGTGTATCCAAAAGATATTGGGATTTGGGAATGACTTGGGATCTGTGGAATTTGCATTGCAATCTGGGAATTTTTCTAAGCTTTGGCCTTTACCGAACTTCAAAACAGGGCAACGTAGCTGATTAGACGAATTCTTCAAGACGTAAACTGCTGATGCAGTTTGTAAACATTATAATTTATCAATTCAATGTTATGCTCCGGTTTGTTCCTTGACAGTTAGGGTTAGGGTTAGGTTTGGCACATTTTTAATTGTGACTGTTGAGGCACATTTCATATATCATCGAAACGCTATCATATTTGTGGTAAGATTTTGGGATTACAGAAAATGAAGAGTGGTAGTTCTCTTTACAGTATTAGTATTTTACCCAGGCCCAATTATTTAGTAGCATGTCGAAGTTTAGTATTAGCATACTAACAAAGCAATCGCTGTAACGGACCATCCAATAAAGTAGACCGTGAATTCTTAATTAAACACTTCCTTGTGTATTGTTGTTGTGTACAACCTTATCGCATTAGCATCGCCAAAGAGGGGACACAGAGGGCAGTTGCCCCATCTCTGCCCAGACTGGGTCTTGGGATTCATGCAAATCCGCTGAGTTATAATAACGGAGATACACTAAAGCGAAATTCGTTTACACATTGAGACGATTTAGGTGCTTCTATTTGGAAATCATAGTCGACAAATATTTTTTGAGGTAAACAAGGGCTCAAAATGCACTCCATTGGCATCATATGCTCAAAATTGCGCAGGTTCCTGGGACTCAGCTCCAGAATCCGCTGAGGGATCTCACGACGCTACGCGTTCTCCTTAGTCGTTAGTATTTTTCCCCTCTACGATAAAAAAAACAGTTGCGTCAATCCCCATAAAGACGGTTTAGCCTTCTTGTATGAGTGGTCATCCAAAATAACCAAAATGTGTTTGCGCCATTTGCAATAAACTATGGGTCAATACATACTTTTGAAATGTTTGAAAATGTGCGTGAATATATAGATGTTCATGTTGTATTCATGCATACATTCTTTAATAAATGCACAGATCATACACATAACTACCTTACTTACAGGCATGTAGTATTTCGATATACTGCATATGACCTAGGAGTACTCACTTTTCTTCGAATGTTGGCTTTCGTCGGAGTAATAGGTAATCCACTGATCATTTGTTTCTGCCTCCGAAATATTCGACATATTTAACTGAAATTTATCAAAACGCACAGAAAACGATCGATTAGGCCTAGGTACATGTAGCCTATCTACAAAGCTAAAAGTTCTACAAACAGGTTTTAAACAGTCTTATTTCCCTTCTGTGGTTCTTACCTCCGCTTGAAATTGTTGACTTTAAAATTTCTTGATCAGGTTCCAACCAATCGGACATTGTATCAAAACAAGCTTTTTGTTTCATTTTCCGTGTGCCTCGGAATCATGGGTCTGGTTCCTCGTTATTAAAGCCCAGAATGCGTCAGAACAGGTGGGAATCAATGCTTAATGCCCGCAGGAAATGTAGACCTGCTGTTTATTATCGGGAGCGTCAATGCGTAACCTGTTCATGCCTCGATGGAGTCAGCTAACCTATTTTGTTTTTACCTCCTGGGTTACAGACTACATGATTTGCAGACATACATGACGCACTCTAATTGATCGGTGGGCATTAACGACATCCTACGCGAAATGCTTTCAATGATTCATTGCTGTCCTGATAATTACTTGTTTGCCTAATGTTCTGATCAATTCAAGCGCTTCAGTATCGTGGTTTTCTAAGACCATGAACAAAATAGTTTCAGCAATTAACAAATCCATAAAATGCATTGAATGGTGGAAGCCGCAGTTGCTGTGTAGACAATCATCTGCAGCTGCGCATGTGCAGGATCTGCATTCTGGCCCAATGGCTTCTTCTTCGTAAATTATAAAGACATAACGCGAATTATATCAATTTCATCATTTTATTCTGTTCATCAGTATCACACTTTGAATCTCAGCTGGGCACCTCTTCTACTGACTCAGGGCCAAGGCCTACTTATTTTTCTTTGTATGTTGGCTGACGTCATAGTAATCGGGAATCAACCGTTCATTTTCCAAGTACCTCTCGTGCTTTGATTAGCTGTCGCTGACATCACTCCTAATGCCATTCCCTAGAGACTGCTTCAAAGGTCTGTTCCGCACATCCCCCAGTTCAATAGGTTGTTACCGTGACGCAATTGTTTGGCCTGAACTCTACAGTGATTACTCACGGAACACTAATAGATTGCTATAGCTTGTAACATGTCTTATTAATCCGCCTAGGAAGGTCTTCTCATTTACACGAGTAAATTTGCATGTAAGTGCCAATTGCATGTAAGTGCCAATTGCATGTAAGTGCCAATTGCATGCAAGTGCCAATTGCATGTAAGTGCCAATCCTAGTCAACTTGTCACTCAATCTGCGCTGATTCTCTCCCTTACTCCTCAGGCCCGGCTCTAGACATTTGGCGGCCCTACATGTATAAAGGCAAAGCTACATTTTGGCGGCCCACTGACCCATGATATCATGCCAGCGAATAAAATGAAATCATTAGCTCTTTATTATTTTCTTTTCCTGCATACTGAAGACATCAAGGTAGCAACGCCGGCGCTTCGACCCCCAAAAAATCGGTTCCACCAAAAAGTGTCGGCGTCAGCGACGCGGCCGGCGTTATGCTCTATTGACTCATAATATTGGATTACGATATTAAATCATTAAATCGATTGAACCACATACTTGCCTTATCAACAGACTTTTTCGATCGTTATGACACTGTAGTTGCCTATGCCTACATGTCTAGTGTTTTTCAACCGATGCTGTTTGCCTTAACCAGTTCTTACTGGCTTTATATTCGAACGCTTTGCATGCAGAGATCACTTGTATTTAACAAAGTCGCACATGACAGGCAAGAGTTCTATATGTCTCACGCAAACATGTGCAACTGTAACAAGTCCTCGTTGATGTTCAGCATGACAAAGTTAACATTCATAATGCGACTTGCAGGCATTTTTACTTTATAAGAAGGCTATATAAATACGCTCAGGATTCAACAGAGCAGAGAGAATAGGGAGAGCAGTGTGAGTAATATTGAAAGTGCATACCTTTGGACCACTTGCAATGGAGGGTGACTTGAAAATGCAACATAAGTCTGCTTAGCTCTATAAAGTCTTTGGTGGAAGCTTCCCAAGAGCCGAATAAAGTTTCATTGTCGGTGTTTTACTAAACGAAGTCTGCCAGACCCAGATTGTTTGATCGGTTTTTATGACAATTTATACCACAACTAAGCATGCCCATGAACAGTTGACCAAATCAGATAATCAAAATCGTTTTATCAAAAATAAATTTGGCAATGCCGCAGTTTGTTAAAACGTTAATAAGCAGGGGTGAACTGGGGTGTTCGATCCGCCTGGGAAAAGAAATAACTTTTATTTCCTCATGCATTTTTCCAAGCCTGATGTCTCCAAAGTCACGGGTCACTTTACAAATTACAACAATAATAAAAAAATGACAAAACGCAAATATAATGGTTTTTATATAAACAATATCAAGAATGTATTTCAAGCTATAAATCAATTTGTTAGCTACTCACTGTAATGATGGTTATATCTAGTAAAAGCAATTTCTTTATGCCAGGTGTGTTTAAGCTAGGCCACACGATCTAACATTTTAACGTTAATGAGTTCAATTAAAACATCGGTTTCTATTGACATAAGCAGAAAAGCTTCGAGATAACGATTCTTAATGATTAGAGAAAGATTTCTCACAATAAAGGCCTACTTGGGTAAAAGACAGAGTTAGTAAGATCTGAAATGCACAGACTAAACGTCTTATGAACCACTTTAAACCCTTGTTATGCTATGCTATGCTAAACAGGTGCATGTATGTTTGACCAGAGACACTGTATTTACCTAACAAGGAAAAACAGCAAACGTGACATTTTGAAAAAGATTTTTTGTTTTCATAGATATTGTGTTGTCAGTTTACTCAGTTACTACATGTAGGCTAAGGTGGAAATCAAGTGTGCTGGCAATATTGAATGCTGACTGTAGCTGTTGTCATCATTTTGATTTTCTTCAGATTGTGTACTTATTGAAGGTGCTTGTTTAGAAATGATGTCTTTGGTTTGAATTATAGTACAGTGTAGCTTCAAGTAAATCGATTAGATTTTGGCATTTACTTACATCTTTAGCCAGAATCTTTAGTTTCTTATTTCGTACTTTCTCCGAACCACCTTCACATCTTAGTTCCGAATATAAACCACTAATAACTGTAAATTATTTTATTAAATTAATACTAATTATTACCAACAAATAATAATAAACGAATCTTCATCGAAGCAGACGCAACGGAATTAGAGAGCCTAAGAAACTACAGAGACATATTATGTCAATTCTAATATGGCAACCGCTGAATTAGAGATTGCCAGGTTACTGGCTATGCTAGCCAGATAGGCCTACTAAAAACAGGCTAAAAATTTTAAATAGTCATGGACCAACTACAGGCTGTAAGACTTGGGAGTTCTTTATTTACATAAGATTATGTAAATAGAAAAAAATAAATATAAATATAAAAATAAACATAAATCTTATTTACATAAGATTATGTAAATAGATGTAAATGAGCCTATGAACAGTATGACTCTCCGTTTTGGTTTGGTAATACTTTTCTAATATCATAGCACTTGCCCTAACCGCAGCAGGAAACTGAGATGGGGTGGGTGCAGCTAATTTTCTGATAGCGATATGCAGGGAAGACATGTAGATCGCGCAGACTTCGTCCATTTAATTACCCAAATTGCTGTGAAAAGGCGAAAGTCCGTTTCATCCACAAATAAATAAAGTTCATGATAATAATGATAAAATAATAATAATTTTGCTATAATGATAATTATTTTCATAATAATAATATTTAGTAAAATCATAATAATAATAATAATAATAATAATAACAATTAATCACCTGAGGAATCAGAACTACCTCGGTACAAAAAAATAATAATATTTATATTAGTAACAATATTAATGATCAGACAAATTGCATAATAGCTAGCAATCTCTAAGTTCCTGAGGTATCCTGCATGCCTCGGAGTATAATAATAATAATAATAATAACAATAATAATTAAAATAATAATGTCAATTATAATAATACTGTTGTCCTATTATTCAAACCGATGACCAGATAAAGGCACGTGTATTAATCATTCTCAGACAGGAATCAATAATACACGTGACTTCATCTGGACACATTAAAGGGGATTACATTAACTGTCTGATCCAAAGACAAAGGTGAATACTTCTTTATCTGTGGAATCAATGGGTGTTTCCATAACTGTGCTTGAATCCAGTGACCCAACTGTATTGCTGACTTCAACAATACCTTGATCACTGATTGCTGAGACGTTTTGAAGACGCTGTGGATGACGGTTTACTCTCTGGATAACGTAATTAGAAAGTGCGTAGGTCAACGAAAGCATTTATGTCTCGATGCCTTATGCACGAAAACAATGTACTCGTGTCACAAACACTTCATCAATGTTCTTGGACAACGCTTATTGTCTTGTCCATTCTCGATCATTCGAAACAATACACGTATATCAGTTGGTAGCCTATATCATTTGAAGCATCACACTTACATGTAGCATATTCATTGTCGCCGTTGTGTTACACGCGTGTCTACAATTAGCAATGCCATAGCAGTAAAACTAAATACGTTGACTCTTTCACGTACTGTATACTTTTTTGTCATGTGTTTGTGCATCTGACATGACTACACGATGTGCACAAAAACGTTCGCGAAGAGCTCATTATTTTGAAAACACTTCAAAAATGAATTCCTAAAGCATGTATTCAAATACACATTGGCCACATGGTGAGACAGAACAGAATAAGCAGTAGGAATAAGACTAACAGTGAACATATTATGACCGGTGTAGCTATTTCAAATTACCCCCCATTCACCTTAACTCCCGGTAACTTGAAATTGATTTCAACTTACCCCCCGGTAACTAACTACTCCACCGCCTTGCAGTTCAGCAGTGCCAGTCTCAAGCATGTAGAAAGGAGGAGGGTAAGACTACAAACTTGAAATATTGAGGCAGTGTGAGATGGTTGGCAATATTGTGTCTTTTAGACACAATATTGCCAATCATCTACTACTCAGATGGAGCCAAGCATAAAAGAGAAGTGTTCCTAATGGTCGGCCAAAAATGATATCAGCTAATTAGATGGGAACTAGTAAGTGAAAGAATAATTACCATCAGGCCACAAAGAAGGCACGCCACAACTTTGAATTTGTAGCATTTGCTAAGTCTTCTTGTCACTTTTGATGAGTTAAATAGAGGATTGAATTATCAAGTCAAAAGTTACATTCCTAGTTGTTATATATTATTGTTGTAATTACACTAACTTCTTCACCAGTTGGGCTAAATCTTTATTTTCTTATGTTTATATGTAACACTGTGATGCACTTTGATCTCCTGTATTACTGATCTCACACAATTTACATTTCTTTAACTTTTATATAATTTTCACACGTTAAAACTAGCCTTCTATCTTATATGTGTCATGTGTTTTATTCAACAGACTGATTATCATTAGTTGAAAGCATAATATTTTAACATTTTGACTCATTCAAAGAGTGGGTAATATTACCTCGGGGGTAATCTAAAATCGATTTCAGATTACCGGGTGGGGGAGTAACCTGAAATGGGGTAACTTGAAGTATTTGCACCGGCATTGTCTAGCTTAGCCATGAACGTTTGACGGCAGTCATTTGAGCCTTATGTGCAACCATATGGGCCTTCCGGATGGGTAAGGATTTAAATAGATATCATTTGAACATTTAGTTCTTGCTCGTCTTATTTAGGGGGAGTTAGGATATAATGTGGGGGAGCGACAAAACTTTCAGGGGCTAATGAGGAAGCAGTTTGGGTAGTGAGAAAACATTTAGGGTTAGTGCCAAGGTGTTGACGACGACACGAGATAAAATAGGGTCGATGCATGATTCGTCGATAATGAAGCAACCACAAATGATTCACGATTTTTAAGTTTCAAACGCTATTCATGATACAATAATCCTACTTAGAAAAATGATGAAGTGGAATAATTTATGTACTTTCCCTAGTTAAACCACAAGACATGTAAGATAAATCGAGGCATGTCTCGGGCCAAGACTGATCCCAGCAAGAAAGACTCCCATTCTATTCATATGACTTAGTACATAAACTGCTGGCGTGAGCTGAGTGCGCATGCACCGATGTTTAATACCAACGCACTCTCACAACAGCGTCTATGCAGTGCGATTACACGTCTTTGTCGAATCATCACTTCGAGATCTACCTCGCAGCAGGGATTAAAGATTGATCCAGGAAAATCGCCACGAAATGAGATCAGTGAGCAAACAAAACACTGTGTAAGATTATAGTTTGCACTGAGGTAAGATATCATCTGCTGTTGAAAAGTGATTGATATCTTCCTATTCGCTAGAGCGGTTCATTAGCCCGCTTATCATTGGCAATTCCAGCACAAATCCAAATCTATCGACAGGCAAATCAGTCAGGTTTGCGTTGTTGAATAAACGCATGGTAACCGTTACTACGTATAGCACACTCAATGGGATTTTAACCTTGATGTGCCTCGTTTCTAGTCTAATAACTTCCACGGATCTGTTGCGAAATTATGACAAATTCGTCCACGTTGAGATATAATATAATTTCACGTCTACTCACACGTAATAACCCGCCTAGACAAATGTGACAGTGGCCAATTGTGATTGGCACTCAACTGCTAAATACCTACATTGACAGCTAGTGAAAATTGTGTATTCGAGTGGTTTTCAGCTGCTTTTGAGTGCCACTTTCTTTGCCTAGTGGACACCGAAGTATGAATCGATGTTTGTCAATACACATTGTGTAACATTTCACACTAACATACAATAAAGGTATGGAGTCTATGAACTGATTCATAGGAGGGAGTCAACGTTGCTTATATCATTCAAAAATTATTGTCTGACCATAAGAAAACCATAACATTTATGCGATCAAAAGACAAGAATGCTTCGCTTACCAGATAACAGAAACCAATAAATGTTCAGACGTAGAACGTATGAAAAAATGAAGCCCTAGAAGTCCTGGCCTAAAAGAGCAGCTGTATATGAACTACAGATTATTATCTATAGGCCTACATGAAAAAGAGTAGGCCCCTATACACTACAGAATCTAGTCCCTATCTACTCGTTTCAGAGTTTGTCAAGAATCTTTCTCATGTTTATTATGAAGAGTAACTCTTTAGGCAATAATAATAATTATAATAATAATAATAATAGTGATAATAATAATAATAACGAACTAGGGTTATAAATCTTAGAAGCAACAGGTGACCAGCGTGAAACCAGCCATCCAGGTTGGAAACTCTGTGGCAGTTCTGGGCACCTCGGGCTCAGATTGGAATATTCAGGAAACTGGAGAATGATTGACTGTTAGGTTTAAAAAATATTCAAAACTGTCAACTAAAAACTAATGAGTCTGTATATTTGTTGGATGGTTTACCAATAAATAAATGTGTTCATAATAATAATAATAATAATAATAATAATAATGATAATGATAATAGAAGTAAAAATAGTTAAAATCTTCGCCCGGATCAGAGATGATAAAGAATATTTGTTCTACTCGCGCCTCTGGAAATTCTTGGTAAACTGAAGAAATTAAGAAGCAATCTTGATTTGTCTTCATAAACACAAATTTGCAATACAGTGAAAAGAAGTACGTTGTATAGACGGTGAGTGAGTGGGTGAGTGAGTGAGTTGGTGAGTGGGCGAGTGGATGTGTGTCGTAAAGGAATCTAGTAGAGCTTCTTTATTACCCCAATGGCTTCGAAAACGATTTTTATTAAAAATCAAACTGATTAAACACACAATGTAACGATCAAAACGAAATAAAGTTTCAAAAATTATACGACGATTGGATGTGTCAAAAATCCTCTTGTGACTTTATTTTAATAGAACACAAGAAATATACCTACATGTCTGCAAGTGACTTTGAACCGATGTTGATTTCCTTATCCAGTTCTTAGTGATTTTATGTCCAAACGCTTTGCTCGCGTCATACGTGATAGATTGGCGTCCTGATAGTCTCACGCAAGCGTTTGCAAAACAGTATTATATGGATTCAAGAGAGAGCATTTGCATTGGAGACGGCGACGTAACAACGTTCTTCAGCAAGTCTGTGAGTATGTTTTGAGACCAACGGGCGCACTCGAGAAAGCGTATGAGACCATTATTGAGCACGAACGCTCTTTAGCAGGTCTGAACCTGCAGGTCGGTTGCTAAGCCACCAATGCAGCTTTACTCTAGTCCTCAATGCTGACTTGAATCAGCATTCAGCAATCCTCTCCATAACGTTCTAAGCCTTCAACTTCAATAATTTCATTGTTCTCGTTCTGCCAACCAAATAGCATGACGAAATTACATCCACACTACACACTACCAATAATACCCTTGCAGGAATTCTAAAAGATGACCTCAGACTAATGTTGAAGGCTCAGCAAACCAGAGAGAGAAAGAAGTAGAGGAGGTGAGAGAGGGTGTTGTGAGTAGACCTACTAGTTAAAGTGTTTAAGTGAACACTTTTGGACCTCAGTGGAGAGTGCGTAAGTGATGAGTTGGGATCGACGTAGTAGGTGTTCAGAGAAAAATGCAAGATTTGGTTCCAAGCAGTTTACGTTTATTGCTATATGCAAATAGAGTAAATGTTGTGTTGGTAAATACATATAAAAATGAAGCAAATGCTCGTGATTTCTTTATCTTTATCAATTGTAATATTTTTTTATTTTTTTATTACCGAAATTTGATGCCGCCCTTCTTCCAACATTTTTTCTCAGAAAGTGCACTCACACGTCTCGACAGTGACTCCTCGGACAAGGGTAGAACCCACTCACTCAGCGCACACTGAAGGTCTAACCGATCGAGTCTCTTGGTTCCTTTTTCATATATGCTCATATCTTTGTCTGCACCTTACGCAGAATTTTGTGCAACCCAAGAAGCGAGTAATTGACACACGACGACGTTGTACATGTCAGTATGCCGCAATAAGTAGCATTCAAAGAACGTTCGCTGTAACCTTGAAAACACGTGAGCAGCTGTTATTTTGCAGGGGTGTAACAAGCGCGGGGGCTGGGGCACCGGCCCCCAGTTTTGAAACTGGGGGGGGGGGGGGGGGCAAAGCCCCCCAGTTTTAGTGTTCAGTGCCCCCATGTGCCACCCCAAATCGGTTCTTTTTTTTGTTTATCCAATGGATTTTTAAGAATACTTTTGCTAAAATAATTTGTGCCCCCCCTTTTTTCAAATTTCTGGGGGGCAAAATTCAAAAAGTGGGAGGGTAAAAAAAAATTATGACGCTTCGCGCAATATTTTTTAAATTATGCCCCCCACTTTTCACAAAATGTTTGCACCTCTGATATATTCCATATATATATAATGTTTATATAACGCTGCTTAGGCTGTGACGCAACTAATTCTCCAGGCAAAAAAATGGCGCCCATGGTCAACATACCATTATTCAAACATATGACCACTAACATAATTACAGGCAGGTACAATTAATGCACGTGACTTTTATCTGATCACGATAAAAGAGATTATACTTCCTGCCCGATCTAAAGACTCGGTGAGACTTTTTATTCTGTGGGCTCCGTAAATATACTTGAACCTTACGACCTAGTGTATTGCTGACTTCAACAATACCTAGGTCGGTTATTGCTTTGATGATTTGAGGACGTCGTGCACATGCTTTGAATCTCTGGAACACGTAATCTGAAAGTGGCCTACTTTCAGATTACACCACAGGGGTCAACGCAGGCATTTTGTTTCAATACATGAAAGCAATGCAGGCTACTCGTGTCACAAACACTTAATCAACGTTCTCGCAATAGGCTTAGTGAAGTTGATTCTCGATCATTCAAAGCAGTCTACTTGATAGTTGATATATCACATCAAACTTAGCAGTCTCATTATTGTCGTACCGTAACCTGTGTCCGTTACAACATGCCTAGAACAGTGAAACTGCTACGATGACTCCTTCAAGTCCTGTAACAACTTTTTCAAGTATTTTTGGCTATACCAAGTGAACAGAAACGTTGGTGAAGAGATCATTAATTTTGAAAACACTAAATCTAATTTCTGAAGAAGCGTGTATTACAGCCTCTAGCTAAGACTTAACAGAAAAAGAAGTAGGAATGAGACTAACAGTGCTCGTGTTGAGACCAGTACTGTCCAGCAAACATGTATCCCAGAACGTTCGATGGGCGGCACTTGTGCCCATGTGGTTCCACATGGGCCTTCCGGATGGATAGGGATTGAATAAGATATAATTTTAACATTGACTCGTTGTGCGGTATTATTTAGAAGGGAGTAGGAGTACTATATGTGGGAGCGATGAAACTTTGTTGGACTAGTGAGGGAGCATTTTGGGTGGTGAGAGTTTTATCTCACAGGACGAATTCGATTCCGGAAAATCCCAATGTTATCAAATGAATAGGCGACAAAGTCCATGGAAACATGCTTTGAGGTTCGATGAATACCATCTGCTGTTGACTAATGCTTAGTTGTGTATTTCTTCTTAGTCAGTCGAGCGTTTCATTCGCACGCTTTTCACTGACTATTCTAGCACAAAGTCAATTCTATCGATAAGTATCACGTGGTTGAACAGCCTCCCCCTTCCTCTTCGGGGGAGCTGCTCTCTTCCCTCTGCTGCCTTCCGCAGGCGCTTTAACCCTCAATGGGTCCTTGTCAGAAAGTGACGTTCCAGGTCCTTGGGGTTCAAACTGCACCCCTATTTATTTGAGAATACAAATCAAGGATATGCTCTGTTTACTGGTAATGGAATACCATGTATTTTATATAAGCATAGTACTGTTCAATGTTTTCTTAAAATTACACATCTAAAACGTCCAGTTACATACATTTGTCACACAGTACATTTGATACATTGACAGAGTGTGCCGGACAAGCAGGCCTACAGCACTTATTGCAGAATTTGCGTGTCTTCCTGTCAAACTGTCGCGGACACAGATGACAACGTCCCTGAGTCTTCTTCACTTTAGCTGGTACCTCAGTTCCTGCTTCGAATTCTCGAGAGTCCAGTTCTATAAGTTGGATTGCATCCATGATCGGTCTTCTGAGCAGGGCTGGCTTGTCCAAACGTCTTCTTATAAGTGGCTCGACAAGAGACTCTCCGAGACTGACGATGAATTGGCGACGGCGTATCGCTTTGGACGACTTGTTCCAGTCAGGGTTATTGCACATCCAGACCACGAAACTGGCAATGGCAGCTGTGTCAAGCATGTTGAAGAACAGGACCATTGGCCACCTGTTGATATTTCGTTTACAGGAGTAGATGCACGCCAGATGATCCATGTTATCTACACCGCTCTTAGTTGCGTTGTAATGAAGGATGATCTCTGGTTTTTGTTTCAGACCATCGACAGCCTTGTCGTGATGCATTGTTGACAAAAGAATGACCGATTTTCCCTTTTTTGGGACATATGATACCAAAGTCTTGTTTCCATCAAATGCAAAGATCGAAGAAAATTCGTCTCTGTTTTTTGCTATCATGCTTGGAGGAATGTCTCGTTTGTTCTTGCGCATTGTTCCAACGTAGGTCATACCCTGAGTAAGCAATTCTTCTGCCAGCGCAACGCCTGTAAATAGGTTATCTCCCACTACATTCCGTCCACTCTTGTACCAAGGTGATACCATTGCATTCACAATACGAGCTCCCTGATCGTGATCTCGAATTTCATTTGGCTGCCGCCCAAGATAGACCTCTGCGTTCAGTGGATAAGACGTGGCACTGTCACAGCACCACCACACCTTTATCCCATATTTGGCGGGTTTGCTGGGTATATACTGCCTAAATGGACATCGCCCTCTGAAGGGGACAAGTTGTTCGTCCACTGTTATGTCTGTTCCCGGGATATAGTATTTTCGTAATCTTGCAACAAACATTGTCCACAGATCTCGAATAGCAGCCAGCTTGTCGGTAGCACGCCGTTCTTCGCGAGTGTTTTTGTTGTCGAATCTGCAATAGCGCAAGATCTGTTTGAAGCGCTTTAGACTCATGGTGGCGAGAAAGATTGGTCTGCCATATTTTCTGGACCACAATTCTTCGAGTGACTCTTGATTGCCTCGATAGACGCCTGCTAATAACAATAGGCCGATAAATGCTTCGCATTCTGTCCAGTCGAATTCCTTCCAGCGTTTTTGGTTATCCTGATGAATAGAGTTCCATTCTCGATAACAACGTTCTGCTTCTTGGTTCGTTTCCCTTATGACTACAGACAGAATCTCTTCGCACAAGTAAAGTTGAAATACCTCTTTGATTGAATCTTTGTGTCCTTCGGATGTTACTCCGGGTTGCTGCCGGATAATGTCCTGAACTTGCCGACGGTGAATTCCAGGTGGCTCAGTAGTCCAATGTCTGCCTGTTCGATCCACAATCGTGTTGGTACAACCAATGAGCTGCTCTGCAGCTGTGGGTTGTGTTGGATCTGCAGTATTGTGTGCGCCCCGTCCACGATAATAACCACGGCGTGCTCCACGTGTACCTCTTGTAATTCCTCTTGCAGTACCAGCTCTTACAGGACCTCTTTCTCTTGTATTCCTTGTAGTAGATGGTTCATTTACCTGCTCTTCGTCAGACGCACTGACATCTTCTGATTTGTCAAATTCCTCGGACACATGATCTTCGTCATCAGAGGCGGGACCAACTTCAGGCAAATAATCTCCATCTTCACTATCATCGGCATCCCCTTCAGCTACATTGTCTTCATCGATTTCTGACTCCTCTTCCATAATCATTCGAAGAGCTTCAGCTGTGGAATACCTAGCCATGGTGTTATTTATTTTCTAATACTTGAAATGTAAGCAAAACAAAAATGGCTGACTTCTAAAAAGGTCAAACTAATATCAGGAAATATCTAAATAATAAAAACATAACAAATTATTGCAGTATTTAGCACGAATTACCTGAATTTGTTCATCGCATCAACGTCATAATTTTGGGGTGCAAATTGCACCCCCGATGAACATAATATGTTGGAAAAAATTGACGTAAACTCTTTTGTTATCGTTTTATGCAGGTCTATAGGCAAAAAGGGTACACTAACAATGTCCTAGAAGATAACTGCTGAAATTTTACTAATAACACGTGAGTCGCCAAAGAAACGGCCGTGGGGTGCAAATTGCACCCCAAGGAACCATTGAGGGTTAAGAATGTCCTGTTCTCCCTCTAGCTAGGCGCCTCTGATATGGAGTGGCGCTATGTAAGCTTTCAAATACAATTACAACTGAAAAATAACGCGTGGTAATTGTTACTACGCTTACACAATTAGGGACATTTATGCTTGATTTGCTTCGTTTCTAGCCTAATGATTTCCATATATCTGTTGCGGGAACCTCAAGACCAATGACTTTGAGATATATAATTTTGCAGTTTGACTGATATAAGTTTATTTTACGACGCATCCATAATAAGGATAATATGCGGATCTCATTTTGCACATGATGAGCCATATAACCCGCTTAACCACATGTGACCGTGGCCAATTTTGACTGGCCCTCAACTGCTAAATGCATACACTAACATTTAGTGTAAGTTGTGTAGGCTATTCGAGTTGCTTTCGGCTGCCTTCTTTGCCTCGGAGACACATAGGCACAATATGTATGAAACGATCCTAGTCAACATACATAAACTATCATTCACACGTGTAACGACCAATAAAGGCATGGACTGACACATAAGAGTTAGTCAACATTGCTTACTTCATCCAAACACTTTTGTTTGATCATATTAAGATAACCATAAAATTTAAGTAATTGAACGTCTAGAATGCTGGTAAACGGCTTCGATAACCAAATAACTGAAACCGAACAATTATGACATCATAATTATAACAACAATCATGACATCATAATTATAACAACAATTATGACATCATAATTATAACAACAATTATGACATCATAATTCAGTACAATTGTCAGACAAAGAAAGCGTGAATGAATAAAGACCTAGAAGTCTGGCGGAGAAGAACAGGTGTACACGAACTTATATTATTATCTATACATGGAAAGAAGTATCGGCCTGCAATACAGGAATATAGTCTCTATCTGCTCGTTTAGGAGTTTGTCAAGAATCTATCTCATTTTTATTTTTGGAGAGTAACTGCGATGCTTTAGTCAAGAATTAGAATGAGACCGACGAGTAGGACCCTTCCAGACTACATCTTCTTATTCCTATTAAGGTTCTAGTCCCTAAGGGACCATGCATACTTCGGGGCAAAAATAATAATAATAATAATTTTCTTTCGACATTTTAACCTTATCATTATTAATATCATTATCACTATTATTGTTTTTATTATTATTATTATTACTATTATTATCATTATATCTGCCTTTAATTAGTTTCAAACTGACAAACAAAAGTATGATTGCAAGTACAATACGAACGTATGGTTGCATGTCACTGCAGGAGTCGAATTTAATGGTTGGCAGCCATGCAAGGTTTCCATCACGTTATTCACTAGTTGATTTTACTAGTGGGTTTTCCATTACTCTAACCCCCCGAATGAACCGTGTTATAACCATGTTCAAATTGTAGTATAAAGTGATTAATAATGTTGACGATCGGAAATATATCGTTGCGCAATTTTTTTTCTCAATTTTAGCTGATTTAAAATTTAAAAATCATAGTTCAACATGTTCCAATCTCTAGCTAATAAGCTGCGAACAACCCAATTTTCCCGACTTGTTGGATGCTATTTGCAGAAAATCTCCACAGCACAAAGGTTGGTCTCAGAGACAGTCGCTTCTTATGGAGTGTTGTCAGCAGTCCAGCCGAGGTAGCTGCCGACCCTGGTGTAAACTGCTGGATAGGTCTGTTGCTGGCAGCTGCCACCTCCTCCGATCCATGAACCAACCCCAGCCACACGTGTACCGTCATCCTGGAAATGCAGTGGGCCACCCATGTCACCCTGAAAATAATATATCAACACGAATACTTAACATTTTTCAAGTATCGATAATCTTCTTGTTTGTTAAACATTTATTATCCACCGGCATGCACACACAGACACAATGTTATGTGGGTCCAATGTCCAAGTAGGACCCATATAAACCCATATTCATCGTTATTCAACCCATATCGGACCATAATACCCATATGGAACCTAATTAGAACCCACATAATTATGGGACCCAAAAGAGCCCAGATGATACCAAGGATTCACCTATCAATCCCATACGAACGACATACAATGTCATAGAAATGTTGGTCAAATAAGTGTATCATCATAAGGACGAGTAACACCTTCCACCTCCTTTGTCTGTGCTCGAGCCTGGCACTACTCTACATGTTGTTGAATGGTGTCATTTATACAGGAAGCGATCGGTAAGTTTACGAACAACTGCAGGACAATTGACAAACCATCAAAGTAATTTTATTATTATTATTATTATTATTCTGTTATTATTATTATTGTTACTATTATTCTATTATAATTATTATTATTATTATTATTCTGTTATTATTATTATTATTATTATTATTTTTATTGTTGTTGTTATTATTATTACTATTATTCTATTAATATAATAATAGTAATAATAATAATAACTATCATTATTATTATTCTGTCATTATTATTATTCTGTCATTATTATTATTCTGTCATTATTATTATTATTATTATTATTATTATTATTATTATTATTGTAATTATTATTGTAATTATTATTGTTATTGTTATTATTAAGTCCTAGCTTACGATACACGCTCCAACGGTGATATCTTCGTTGTAGAGACAGATCTGATTATCAGAAACAGTTCCAATGGAACCCAATAAATTATCACACTGAGCGGTTGAGATGACTTGAAGGGACGCCTTCTGTAGTATGTCCCGTGGCGGAAGACCTCCTGGTTAAGATAAAAGCAAGAATAATGTAATTGTGGATGTAGTAATTATCATTGTAAATTTGTAATTGTAATCGCGGCAATATCTATTGCAGCGTCATTAGCAAGCAATTTCTGTAATGCTTTACAAAATATCAACTTTATTCCCAAATGCAATGTTCGGAGTTATATATTTAACAGTAATTGAACGTGTTAAAAGTTTGGGCTCCCTGATTGGCGCAGGAAGACCGCTCCAGGTCTGTGGGCCAGCGATGAGAAAGGCCATACGCTGTCTAAACTCAGTTATGCTGATGTTTTTTGACAAGAGCTTAACTCTGCTACCTCGAGATGTATGAACAATGTCAGATGATAGAGCGAACCATGGCGGCCGTTTTTTTTAGAGAGGTCGGCCCGTAACACTCTGTGTGCACTGAGTGAGCGGGTTCAACCCTCGTCTGAGGCGTCACTGTGTAGAGACCTTGAGTAAGTCTTTAGCGCAAAATTGCTCTGCAGTACAACTGCAATTGCGCCGTCGAGGCGTGTGCACTTCTGAGCAAAAATAATTTTGGAAGAAGGGCGATATCAAAGTTCAGAATAAATAAAAACCAAAATAACTTGACCACAATCACATGCTGCTTAATTTTTCTGGATATTTACGTAACATTTTTCAGTTCAGACGCCAATAAAGGTGCTGATAATTATCCTATTGAGAAATCTGAGAAAGCAGAGCTCATCAAACCAAGAACAATTATCAGGCCTTCCGACAGACATTTCTAGGTAGGACAGTCACGGTCCTCTTGGACGCGTTCAACAGTAAAATAATGTCAAGTGATAGGTAGGCTAATGTTCAGATGTATTGTGCATACAGTTGTAGCTAGGTGTCAGCAATACTATATTTAAGAAGACATGAATCATAAGCTTTGTATTATTTATGATAATATTTATCATAAGTGTATTGCACCGGGTCCCGATCTCCCAGAGGTCGCCGGGCATCTGGGCATTTACCCTCTGCCCTCTCTCGGCGGGTCTCCGACAATTCAAGTAATAGACATGACCAGATAAATTGAAAGAACGGAAGACACCTTATACTGATGTCCGTTCATGTGGGCTTACCTGTGCTACTCCAGCCTATAATGACGCAAGTGCGACCGGCGTAGCTGTTGCTATTGTCCTATGGTAACATTGCAGGTTGAATATTGCCTCCAATGATAACTGGTGTTGCAAAGTTCAAAATGGCGATGTCGTTGGCATAGGCCGTAATGCCCAAATTGTAACTCTCGTGCTAATGACAAAATATCAACGGCTAATTTTGCTTTCTGACTCTGCTTGATCTCATAAAGTCATTTGGGGCCGTATGGTGATCACACGGGACGCACGTAGAGCAAAGCAACTGAGTCGAGTTCTGTATCCCTGTAAGGTTGACAAGTCCTTCTTTCGCTAGGCGGCGGCGACTGTTAAAATGAGACGCATAACGTGATGGGCGCCTTGCGTGGCTGCCGACGGTTAAATTAGACTCCCGCTGCAACGTGTCATTATTCGCTCATACTGTGCTTCTAATCATACTGCGATTTGTCAGTTTGAAACTAAACGAATAACTAAACGAATATTATTATCATTATCATTATTATTAACAATACAAATGGCACTACAAAGACGATCTCTCATAACCACCCAGCCATTCAGGAGCCACTGATTAAGCTATCTGTTTTTCTGTTTCTGGAATGATTCCTTATCCATGCGTGAATTGAATCGCGCTTTCGAAAGTTATCATACTTTGAATCAATCACTACCGCAAACTGATCTGAATAAATGAAAGATTTGCCACTGACTTTCCTCTCATTTCACAGGTTTATCACTACACATTTAATATTTACCTCTTCAAGAATTTCTACTCTAATTATACCGATCCTTCGCTTTCCAAGCTGCTTCGTTCACAACGAATCCAGCCATGACATCGGCTCATTATCCTCCCCATACCTCTGTGTCAACCAGTCCCTGACCCCCCGAGATATCAATTTCTGGACAACACATTTGATGCGACTCAGCGCAAGTGAATAAACGAGTGCCCTTGGCTTGTCTTTAGAGCAACGATTACTTTGACGATCACGGTTACGATTACCATTGTGTAGCTGGATATTTCTACGGTCTGAGTTCCAGTGAGGTCCGATTGTTCGTGTAGACCAGCGACAACTCGAATGTTACTTGCAATACTATATTAAAAACAATTGATGATCGAAAGTTAAAAATTTGCTTAAGTAAAAATTGCAAGTTGTTATGACTGTATGATTATTGTTACTCCTGCATTGGTATGGTAATAACTAATATGTTATTGACCAATATAGCCTTGAAACACAAGGATGAAATTCCTGAAGGAATATGGGGCCTACAACTCTACATTATATATTATCTGACTCTGTATTCAATGCCGCTGGAAGAATTGTATCCTCGATAGAGTCTGGTGCACACTTGGAGTAGTAAGACATGGCGGCCCTTTGTAGGCATTGTACGTGAAGCGCATACGATTAAGTCGTACCGTGGATATTGTTAGAAAGCAGTTGTAGTTAGCAGTGGTAGTAGTAGGCCTAATAGCTATAGCACTAATGAGATATTAATAATGATAATAATAATAATAATAATAATAAAAATAATAATAATAAAAATAAAAATGCGTAGTAGTAGTAGTAGTAGTAATAATAATAATAAAAAGCATAATGATGATAATAGCAATGATAATAATAATGATTGTAAATATAATAATAATAATGACAGCGATACAACGCCTTGACGCGGTCGCTTTTCGAGCTACTTTCGCCAATCTGGACAACAACGAAGAGTTGGCCCATTTCCACACACATTGCATCAGCAGTAATCATCTTCTAAGTTCCCAGGGGACCCTGTTTTCCTCAGGGGATAAAAATAATACTAATACTAATACTAATAAAAATACTAACAATGATATTAATCACAATCATGATCATAATCATTATCATAATAATAACAATAATTTCATTGTGTCGTATTCTGTTTACCGCAGAGCATATAAATAATGCTAATAATAAGACTTATCATAATAATTATTTATTTATTTATTACCGAAATTTGATATCGCCCTTCTTCCAACAATTTTGCTCAGAAGTGCACACGCGCTTCGACGGCGCAACCGCAGTTGTAATGCAGAAGATTCAATAATTGCATTGTGTTGTATTCCGTTTATTTTGGTGGCAGTATTATAATTGTCAAAATTCAATTTACAAACTGACTAAATGTTACTTTAACAGATAAATCATTTATGTATTGTTCAGGATGATATTATGCTGCTATTGGTCAAAATAATTTGCGTCGAAGGCAACAGTCTCTGTTATCAGAAACCCTCATTAGACCCTGAGTCTATTCAGGCATCCACGCATCTTGGTCCTAACAAAAAGTGAATTTGTGTCATCCTAATCTAAGGCCACTGATTGTGTGTTAAAACTGTCTTGAGCCACTTATTGTGTTTTGTTCTGCGTTCTACTTACGTTCCATCAACGCTATGAGCTGCAGTGAGACCGTAATTCGCGCTCAGAAGTGTAGCGCCAGAGATGGGCGTCCAAGTGGGACTTTGCCTTTCCACAGACAAATACCATGGAAACTCTCCTGGTTCAACATCAGTTCCGCCGTTGACGTATTGTTCTCTTCCCTTCGACAGAGCCTGATGAAGAGAGCCATTGGGAGATGTATAGGGTCTCGCCTGACCTGCAGACAGAGATTCTTCGATGTATCAGAACATTTCTTTAATGTAATATAACCGAGCATTAATATTCAATAGCGCCCTTCAAGATATCTACTCAGAGGCACTCTCCGCGCTGGCCTTAGTGATGTTGAATGTCAACGCGAACAAGAATAATGCATCTATGGCGAACCCCCTTAGGGTCCAACACCGGGCGTCGCGTGCAGCAGCAGTTGGGGCGATTGCCCTGGGAATACCTTGAAATCCTTCCCGTCTTCTTCTGGTACCTCGGAAGGCCGAGCTCCTAGGTTTCCCCGTCTTCTTCTTGATCGTCCTCTGGGTAAGACCTACCCAGTCTAGCGCAGGATTTAAGACTGTCCCGATGGTTGAATCAGAGTCACTACGCTAACGATGAAGTCACACACGTTGCTCGACAAATCGTATTTATTGGGAAGTACAGCAGCGGCGAACAACCAACGAATAATAGTAACAATCAAATAATCGACAGCAGACTGACTCAACGACTGACTCGGACTCTCTCTGAATGATTTCCCCTCTCGACTGAGCTCTGCAGTTCCTTATATAGCCACAGGGGTAACACTGAGTGCTACAGGGGGTAGCACTAATTGCTACAGAGGTAGCACTGAGTGCTACAACGGTACTGCCATGCCGAACTGGCGAAAACGTCACACATTCTTTAGCATAGAGTAGAGTAGTTGGTGCACAGAAAGCTGATGAGAGTTGCGTAGAACCAACCAACAGATTTCCGACGATAGCTGACAGATGGCATGGTAGTTTCTTTAACACTTAATATAAACGGCTTCTTACTTACTGTAGTTCCACTTACCTTTTAGGCTATGTACATAATGGCTGCCAACCTTACTTTGTTAGTGGCAAGTCCTATCATAAGTTTGTTACCAATCATTTGCTTAAATTAACTAATTAATTTCGAAAGCCATTTAGCTGGTTCTTGTGTCTGCCTCACGCAGCATTAATATTGTATGCAATCATTTGCATGTAAATCTTGAAGAACTGCTAATATTGATGCTTGCAAGACTACTTACGTAAACCCAAAGGTCGAATTAATAATGCAATTAATTACAGTCCAGTGTATATTCAAAACGTAATGGCGATCGACTTCAGAGGGCGAACTACAGCAATTCTTAATTCCAACACTTCCTGGATTTTGGTGGTGCCAGGCCCAGCTCTGGATAAAGAAGGAGGGTCATGCCAACCGTAGGTGTCTATGGCACAACTGCAGAACGTCTTTAATTAGTAACCAATTAGTCGCCCTTAACTTGCCCACTGCCCGTACTTTGTGGCGTCAGTACCGTGTATGGATAAAAGGAAGGCGACGTATATATTTTTTAATGAAACAGCTGAACTGCAAATAACCACATAGAGTCAAAACACACGTTTCGCCAAGAAATTATACAAAAACTCACATAGGGCGAAAATCGAGAGCAAGGTTGCAAGCGAATGCATCTGCTCTGGTAGAAAGTTTAAATAGATGTTGAAGTAAGCAACATGGTTACATTCGTATTTATAGCGTTGTGTGATCGGGAAAAAATGAACAGGTGTCAATCGATTAAGCATTCTCCGGACCGGGTTGACATCTGAACCAGATGAAGTGATAGTTGTTGACTATCTACTCCCACATATTGCACAACACTATAATATATAAAATGTAACCATGTTGTTTGCCTCAACATCTACTCCCACATATTAAGCTCCGCCTATTTTGTATTACTATCCTTTTCAAAGGGTGAGGACAAAAATAGAGCTGTAAGCTGTAGACTCCAAAGAGTGAGCTCCAATTTGTCATGCATTACTTTCATTTTCAGAGGCGTTATTACAACAATGGGGTTATCAGCCACAGATTCATTGAATTGGCTTCGGTCTTTCCTGATTTGGCGGATAATGTGAATGTCCACTGGGTATAGACTCAGTCTAGAACCCGTTTGTGCCTGCAGTGGCCCAAGTTAAATGAAGTGTCCCTTGGATTCATTGAGCTACTCAGACAAATCGCTTTGACATCTCATATCGTTTGTATCACCTCTGTAACAGTAGGCCTACATGCGAATTTTCTCCACTTGCTATTAAAGTAGCGCATTAATTATAGGGTCTCCTCTATTCTCTGACAATATGTCGTGAGCAGGTCTTCTGTTTTACTTCGAGATCTCTTCACCTTAACTTTGGCCTACTATATATGGTCGGCATCTCCAACTCTAAAACGTGCTTCTCTAGAAGCTAAGAGAAGGGTACCAGTTTATTCACGAGCGCTGCGCCTGTCTGTGTTATGTTCGATGCTATTCCTAACATAGCCTTGCCTGTAGAACATGTGCGAAACTATGCACAACGTGATTTCAGATAACCTCTCTGCAAGTCCGAAGGCTAAACAATTATTTAATGCATCATTTGCCGAATGCTCTTTATGTCTAATTAGGCTAAAACGTATATCCACCAAATTGGATATTTAACTTTCATGGATCTAACTGTTCTATATTACCTCCTTTGAGTAGTCAGTACATGTCTCGATCGAGGAGACGGGATATAAAACTCCTGCCATCTCTTTCTTGCTTGGGGGTTGGTATGGGGAATGATCATGCATGAATGCGAGTGCATGTACGAGAATTACACTGATTGCTTCGGAGCTCTGTACTGTGCTTTCTAAGCATCAGGGTCTGTGACGATGTCTCCATCACCTCCCTCTTAACTAAAGTCTCAGCAGTAGAGGATGTACAGTAATTGCATCCGCATGTTGATTATCCGTTCAATTCCAATTTCTTTTAGATCCAAGCAAAAGGCATAAGACATATGACACAAAATGTCAAGCATAATGTCAAAATAGTGAATTAATTATTTTTATTTTTGAGCCAACGGTTGCACACTGACGTCGTCAATCGGCAATCAAAACTGTGTTTAGAGCCTACAAGATTTACATTACATTACATCACATAAATTACGTTACGACTCCTTGTGAACACGCGACCCTCCTTAGTCGATGCGCTTACTTCCGTTCGTGAGTTATTATGTAGGAGTGAGTCCAACTGTACATTGTAGGCCTAACTCATCTCGTTGTTGAACATTATTCCAATCTTTAGCCAATAAACCGCAAACGACAGTCAATTCAACTGTCTCGACTGTTTGGATGCTATTTGCAGAAAATTCAAAAAGCAAAATGGTTGGTCTCAGAGACAATCGCTTCTCATGGAGTGTTGGCTGCAATCCATTCCAGGTAGCTGCCGACCCTGGTGTAAACTGATGGACGGAACTGTTGGCAGTTGTCAGTTCCATCTGACATGATCCATGAACCAACTCCAGCCACACGTGTTACACCATCCGGACAATTTAGTGGACCACCATTGTCACCCTGAAAATGATATATCAACACGGATACTTAGCACTTTGCCAATGTTTAGGCTCTCTTTGGTTAGTTATTGTTCATTATCCTACCAGAATACCCACCATTAGCCTATAAAAAATCCAATGCACATCCATGTATAGGACAAACAGAAGTCCCACATATGAGTCCATGCTTATAACATCGATGGCGCAGAGCAAACGTGGGCGAAGGATGATCAATGTCCTTACGCTGGGATTATTATTACTAATATTTTCATTAATATTATTATTATTATTATTATTACTATTACTATTATTATTATTATTATTAGTATTATTGTTATTGTTATTATTATTAGTAGTATTAAAAACAATAATAATAATAATAATAATATAATAATAATAATAATTATTATTATTATAATTATTAATTGTTATTATTGTTAGTATTAATATTTTGCCACGAGGTATAGGCCTACATGATACCTCAGGGACTAGAATATTAAAACTAAGAAAATGTAGTCTGAAATGGCCATACTCGTCGGTCTCACAAATGTGTTATTATTTGTTTTATTATTATTATTATTATTATTATTATTATTATTATTATTGTATAAATATTATAATGACTGACAGTTCTTTAATTGACGATCCCTGTGGGCTGTTTGAACGTGCCTCTGAACGCTACGGCGTTGAATCTTTGAGTGCAAATGGAGAGACGTTGAAACAAGTGCACGGTCTCCATAGGATCTCCTGATTATTATTATTATTATTATTATTATTATTATTATTATTATTATTATTCATTCTTCCTGAACTGGCACCTTTTTGCAATCTAGCTTACTTGGAACACTCACATCTGAAATACGGTCGATACTGTGTCTTGTCCCAAGTGGGACCCCAACAAGGCGACCCTTTGGGTCCCTTACTCTTCTGTCTACCTCTACAGCCCATCCTCATCCAAATGAAATCGCAGTTCATAGTAGGTTTTCTGGACGACCTAACACTAGGTGGCAGAGCGGAAGAGGTTGCGGAAGATATAAACAGACTCCTAAACGAATGCGAAAAACTCGGCCCTTTCCTAAATCGAACAAAATGCGAGATCATTTCGACTTCTGCTGTTATCCAGAGAGACTTCGAACCATTAAGACAGTTCAGATGGACTAACCCTTCAGAGGCCACACTCCTAGTCGCACCTCTGTCAACGAATACGGCCTTGACGAACACTTTGAATGCGCGCACAGTGGAGCTAATGCGCATGATGGAAAAATTAACGTCCATCGCCACACATGAAGCCCTCATCTTGCTCCGATACTCGCTGAGTGCCACCCGACTATTATTTACCCTCAGAAGCTGCCCATGCGAAGGCCACAAAGGACTAGAGGAGTATGACAAGGCCTTGAGGGTGGGCCTCGCTGAGGTGCTCAATCTTGTTCTCACCGACGAGGCATGGCTCCAAGCCACCCTGCCCCTCTTAAGAGGAGGACTGGGCATCCGATCAGTGGTTTCGCTGGCACTTCCAGCCTTCTTGGCATTGGCCGCAGTCACTGATATACTCCAGACAAGGATTCTGCGAGGAAAGCCTAAAAAGGACCCTGCCCTGGAGATCCTTCAGGCCAAATGGAGGGAAACCAGCGGAGTACCAGAGCCGGAAGAGTACCAGAGCCAGAGTAAAAGAGCCGGAAGAAGCTTGGGCTCACAAACAATCGAGATGGGACGATCGAGCTCGGAGTGGCAGACCTCGCCTCCAGAATGCCCGATTCCCAGAATCAGGCACGTCTTAGAGCAGTGGCAGCACCACACGCAGGTGACTGGCTCTTAGCCCTTCCGATTACACACTGCGGGCTGAAACTTGACGATGAGTCCCTGATGGTGGCGGTGGGTTACATACTTGGGTTATCTGTCTGTTTACCTCATTCCTGCCCATGCGATATAAGATATTGCTTTTCCGTAGGCTATTTTAGTTAAGCATCATAATTATTTCACAGATTAAATTTGTTAACAATTATTATTATTATTATTATTGCTGATATTATTCTTATTCTTATTATTACTATTATTATTATTATCATTTTTATTATTATGTTATTATTACTACTAAATCCTAGCTTACGCCACAAACTCCAGCGATGTGAGCCGGGTCGTAGACGCAGATCTGACTGTCCGTAACTCTGCTGCCGGGAACAGAATCCATGAAAGACGAACATTCGGTGGTTGAGATGACTTGAATGGACGCCTTCTGAAGTGCGTCCGGCCTCGTCAGTTCTTCTGTTGAACATCAAGTCAACAACAATGTTATTTTTACTATTGTTAAGCCTATTACGACAATCAGGGTCCATATTTCTTCGTTCTACTTTTTGATAATTATAAGAAAATTTGCATTACATTCTGGACATCTGGTTTTTTCGGAGGGAAGTTTCAGAGCCTTGAGACGTCATTATTTGAGGGGATCATGGCATTTGTGACGAAGGGGGAGAGGAGTCAAAAATCATCAAAAATTGCATGACGTCATTTATGGACGGCCCCAAAGATACAACTACATGTATGCAACTGTTAATCTGTCTTTGTGCACTTTCTCATGGAACTTACGGATTATATGGTAATTGTGAGGGTAAACTTGACCTCTTCAGTAACATCTGCAGAATGAAAAGGTTCTCGAAAGGCAGTGAAAAATGAGTTCAACTCTTCTGCACTAGTTTTCTCAACGAACCGAAGAAGTACAGAAATGTTCCAAAATGTTATACTCAACGAACAGAAAAGTGCTGAAAATGTGTTCATTTCAACGAACACAGCTAATTACTGCGTTTATATGCAGCCGAGAAATTGCTGTAATTGTAAGTAACGTCCTATTTAGACTAAATGTGTGCAAGTAAGACGTATTTGCGCTATGCGGAACGAGTGGAATCACGACAATCAATTTATTTTGAGCTCCCACTTAGTGGCCTAATTTTAATAACGTGAATATGTGTGTGCATGGTTATATGGTAGGATATTTGTTTACATATATATATGTATATATATATCTATAATATTATGTATACTTAGAATACGGGCTGGGCTTCTATTAACTGATGCGTGATAAAATAGGCCTACCGCGAATCTATCACGCATTATACGGGCTGTAGGCCTATAATATACGACCATATTTGTCAGACGCATACGGGCTACGACGTTAAGGCTTGTGAATTTGTGAATGTATAGATTCTCAAATTCACAAGCCTTAGCGTCGTAACCATCAACCGAAATTTAAAAAAAATGATAATTTTACAACGGCCAATGAAGCGCCCCTCAGTTGAGGCTTGTTCACCCGAATCTGGGTCTGTGTTCATGATGTGCTTGGTCAACATCAGGAGAAAGCGCCAGATACTTGATCATGAATAAATGCACGCTAAACGTGAATATATGATTTTATTTCACGTAATGGTTTTCAGTACCGACGCTAAAAACGGGGCTGAAAATATCCTATAGCGAGATCTCAGAAAGCAGATCATTTGACACTAAGAACAATCACCAGACCCACCGACAAAAATTCTGGGCCTCTTGGTAGAGCAGTAACCGACCTCTTGGACGTATTTGATGGAAAAAAATGATAGACATGAGTCATCAACTTTGTATAACTGATTATAATATATTACATAAGTTGATTGCGTCCTGGCCCTGGAAGTCGCCGGTTCCTAATAAATAGGAATTCACTTCAGCCACAATAATTGTAGCTGCAGTCTCGATTAGACTAATACTGGGCATTTGTCCACTGCCTCTCACAGACAATTTAAGTAATAGACATAACAACAGCAGTTGAAAGTACGGAAGATTGGTTACAGCTTTCACTGTACACGTGGGCTTACCTGTGCTGCCCCATCCTGTAATGACGCAAGTGTAACCGGCGTAGCTGTTGCTATTATCCACTGGTAGCGTTGCCGGTTGAACATTGCCTCCAATGATAACTGGCGTTGCAAAGGTCAAAATGGCAATATCGTTGGCATAGGCCCCAACGCCCACATTGTAACTCTCGTGCTATTTCCAAAATACAAATAGTCAATATGTATTCTGATTTAGCTGTATCTTATACACTATACAGTAAAGCAATCAATGATATTATTGGCATTACAGACACGATATCTCATATCCAACGAGCCGAGCACGAGTTAATGCCTATAATTTAATATATGCACCCTGTTTTTCTTTTCTGGAAACATTCGTTAGTCGAGCATGAATGGAGCCGCAATTATAAAACATGTTCTTCGGCGATCCGATCATGATCCCAAATTAATCACTACCGACACACTTTTACATAAAATTCATAGTCTCTCCACAGACTTTCCAGTCACTTATCAGGTTTTTACTCCAAATTGATGTCCTAGCTCTTCAAGAATTTATTACCGTAAGCCAACCCATCATTCACTTTCCAAACGTTTTCTTACACAACGAATCCTTCCTCAACAGATCCCTGTATCCTCTCTGTGTGACAACCAAACCCTTACCTGCGCTGTCTATCAATTTCTGAACCAATTATTTTGATACGACTCAGAGCTCGTGAATTAAATGCTGCATTTTACTTGGCTTTAGAACAACGATTACTTTAGCGATAACGGTTATGATTACCATTGTGTAGCTGGATACAACTACGGCCTGCGCTCCAGTGAGGTCAGATAGTTGATGTACACCGGCGGCAACTCGAACATTACTGAGGCTCCTGAAAAATAATAATAATAATAATAATAATAATAATAACGTTTTGATATCATTTTTAAATAATGCTCTAGTCCCTGAACAATCCTATATGCCTCGGGGATTATCTTAAAATATATACAAATAATAATAATAATAACCATAATAATCACAACAATAATAATAAAACATCTGCGAAGACTAGTCATTCCAGAACAATGCCCCTAATTTTTTGAATCCCGAGGGATCATATGTACTTCGGGGAAAAATAATAATTATTATAATAATAACAACAACAACAACAACAATGATGATGATGATGATGATGATGATGATGATGATGATGATGATGATGATGATGATGATGATGATGATGATGACGTTGATGATGATGATGATGAAGATGACGATGACGATGATGATGACGATGATGACGATGATGACGACGATGATGATGATGCTGATGACGATGATGATGAGGATGGTGACGACGATGATAAAAATGATAAAAATAATACTAATGAGCTGTAATTTGTCAAAAATGATCTCTTTCGACGACAGCAGCTTTTTTTGTCATAAACCGTCGGTAATTTCTGTATCTATCCGCCCATCCATCCATCCATCCGTCCGTCCATCCGTCCATCCACTCATCCATCCATACATCAATTCATCCATTAATCAACCCACCCACCCATCAATGCATATAGACCTCAACCTAAAGTGACCGTGTGTTAAACCAGTCTGAAGCCACTGATTGTGTTCTGCTCTGCGTTCTACTTACAATCCATCCACCACGTGAGCTGCAGTCAGAGCATAGTTTGCGCTGAGAAGTGTAGCACCAAAGCTGTGCGACCACGTGATGCTCATCCGCTGAACCGACAGTTGCCATGGAAACTCTCCTGGTTCAGCATCCGCTCCACCTGCGATGTACTGCCCACCTTCCTTCATCAGAGACGGATAAAGAGAGCTATTGGGAGATGGATGTGGCTTCGCCTGACCTGCAAACAAGGATTTACTCATGGAATCGGTGCTTACCGGACTCAATGTCGTTTGCAAATGACATCATCATGTGTTACGCACCCAACTTGAGCAATTTCTTCCAGCTTTTCATCATTCCTGCTATACACTCTTCAAATAAGTTTGCTACTCATTCTGATCCTGAAATGTTTACTACGCCAGTGCACGTATTCTGAAAGTGTCAGTCTCAAGAAAAGATACAGGAGGTTGGCGAGGCTAATCGTCTTCGTTGCGATACAATGTCTTTAACAAGTTAACGAGGACAGAGTTCTAAAAACGTTAAAATGTTAAACAGCAACTAACTCCTAACTCCGCCACTCTCAGGATTCTGGTTATGCCAGACCCAGCCCTGGATAAAAAAGGAGGGCGATGCCATCCATTTGTGTCTACACATATGGGGCACTGCGTCGTTTATAAGCAAATAATCTTTAGCTTCTCCACTGCCCAAACTCTGGTTATACCAGAGCCTGTACAGAGCCTGGATGAAGAGGGAGGGCGAAGTCTATAAATATATTCCTTTAATGGCACGACGTTGTTTAACGGTAACTAATCGCATTGAGTCAAAACCATGTTTCACGGCAAAAGATAAAGCTTGTTGAGCAAAGAGAATTAAATGACGATTGAAATAAAATGCAGACCAAACCGTAAACAATATGAACGGCAGTGACTTCACAATCCAAGAAATAATAAGAGAGATAACTCACACAGAGCGAAAATCGAGAATAAAGTTACAAGCGATTGCATTTTACAGTACAAAGTCTTATTAGATGTTGAAGTAAAGAACATGGTTACATTTGTATTTATAGCGCAATGTGGCCGATAAGATGGAACAGATGTCAATTGACTCAGCATTCTCAGAACCAGTTTGACATCTTAACCAGATAAGGTTGTTGGATACCTACTCACACATATAATTGAACTCCAACTTCTTATGCATTACTTTCATTTTCAGAGGCATGAGCCCAACAATTGGGTTGCTGGTCACTCCTCGGTTTTCCTGGATGGGCGAACGATGCGTGTAGGCTATATATTTCCGTTTATTGAGACGTTTATTTAGACATTTATTTAGCTGACGGAACGCAGTGATTTACATAAAAAATTGCAGCATAAGAGTAAAATCATTGAAAACGGTTCGCCTAATGAGTGAGATAGTAGGTATACATGTTCTGAATTGTTAATCAAACCAATTGAGCCGACAGACTAGCACGTGTTTTTATGCATAGTTATAGATAAAAAAATTCTTTTTGTCCTTATTCGGGAGGGAAAATGGATGGGCAGGCGATCATAGGTGAGTGAGCGAGTGACTACTGGGCCCAGATTCCGTTTTAAACCTGTGTAAGGCAGTGTTCTCTGTTGATGCCAGTTTGTCCTTTGTATGGCGATGACGTTCGACATTCCTTTGTAAATAACAACGCAATAGTCGCAATCATCTGATACAAATTTATAAAGCGCTAATCTTATTCTTATTATAATGTAAATAATAGTAATAATAATAATATTATTATTATCAACATTATTATTATTATTATTGTTGTTGTTGTTGTTGTTATTGAACATGATAGGTCAATTGTTGACGAAAAACAGATGGCGTTCCTACGCTGGGCAGCTACCGAGAGTCTTTGGAATAGGTAGCTTGTCTCGAGTGTGTCATGAGTCACATCTGTTAGCCTTCGTTCCAACACCAATACAAAGTTCAAACCCTCGGAACTCCAATCAGCCACTGCCACTGACAAGTCACTGTATCATTACAAGCACAGTATGAACGAATGATGAGTCATTGCATAAGTCGAATTTTACTGTCCACATTCACACAAGGCACATTACGTCATGCAATTAATTTGAACAAATACGCCGGTTTGCGAAAACAAGTTCTAGTCAACCATTGGAGTTCAGGGAATCGAACTCGGTTCGTCTGCTCTGCACGCCTGTGTGTTATCTATTACTCTAATAGGCTACAAGGCGTTCAATAACTTTAACGGTTGAAAATAATAGCATAAATGTGTTAATTTTACTAATGTTCAATTTTAAAATCAGAATTGATATATAAGATCGATTAATTATAGTTAGCAGGAACAACTGTCTATTTTCCCTGTAATATCGACGAAAAACTTGAAACACTGCTAGGGTTGATTGAGTGCAACTGCGCGTTGTAACTACTCTCGTAGTTTAACATCTTCCAAACTCAAACCAATAAATCGTGAATGACAGTCATTCCAATTTTCTTGACGTTAAATTGGATGCTATTAATTTTGCAGAAAATTCCCTCGGTACAACGGTCGGTCTCATTGACAGTCGATTCTCACGGAGTGTTGGCCGCAATCCAGCCGAGGTAGTAGCTGACCCGGGTATAGATTGATGGACGGAACTGTTGGCAGTTGTCAATTCCATCTACTATAATCCATGAACCAACTCCAGCAACACGTGTGACACCATCTTGGCAATTCAGGGGGCTACCAATGTCACCCTGAAAATAATATATCAACGCCAATATTTAACACTTTGCCAGCATCATTGTTCATCTTTATTAGATTACTATTTATTATCTTAACCATAACCATAACCGTAACCATAACCAATTGTTTTTATTGATTAACTGGCAATCGACAATATTTTTGATTTCTTCTGTTTCTTTTGTTGTTGGTCTGATTTTTTCTAAACCAAAGAGCCAGCTGAAAAAGCTATCAGTTTTTTCCTTTTTCAAATATGTGTTTATTTGTATAATTAATATTTTTTTATAAATTAGTTATCTTAAACTTGTGTAAAATATATTTATTAATTTACAATTCCGATGAAATAACGATTTTAATGGCATGATTTATATAGGCCTCTGCCGGGCGCGCGTTTCACATAATACCACACAAGAAGCACAGAGTCCGTAATTCCATTTTTAGTAACTAAAAACGGTGCGGGAACGCCTTTCCGGCTCGGTGCATGATATTCCCATGTGAAACCAACATTGGGACCATGCATACTCGAATTAATGCCATTGAAATGCTGCCAGGATAAATGTGTCATCACAATGAGGAGTAACTCGCCCACCTCCTTTATCTAGGCTCGAGACTGGCAGTAGCAGAGAAAATGCAGAATCGATCGCCCTACTCTACTTGTGGTTGAATGGTGCTATTTGTACAGGAAGCGATCACGAGCAACTGCAGGACAGTAGGACTACGTATAGAGTAATTCTTATAATTATAATTATTATCGTAATTATAATAATCATGATTATAATAGTAAATATCTAAGTAATATAATTATTATTACAACTATGATAATAATTATAATAATAACAACAACAGCAACTACAACAACAACAATAATGATAATGATAATAATAATATTAATAATAATAATAACAGACCTGACCGTCAGTAATATAATAATAATAATAACAAAAACAACATTAATTATTTTTATTATTATATTATTGTTGTTGTTGTTGCTGTTGCTATTATTATCATCGGTTTGAAATCCCAGCTTACGAGGCAAACTCCAATTATGTGAGCTGGGTCGTAGACGCAGACCTGACCGTCAGTAACATTATTTCCAGGGATAGTAGTCTCAAATAGAGCTGCACACTCGGTGTTAGAGAGAACTTGAATGGAGGCCTTCTGAAGTGCGTCCGGCTTCGAAAGGCCTGAGGTTGACAATAAAGTCAGCAACTATGTTTTTGCAAAGTAATAATTAAAATTGCTTTTGAGACAATATTATATTGCATATATAGTGGCAGTGTGATGAACAAGCAACTTCTGCAACGATTTACATACAGTCTATCTTCGCAAATGCAATGCCTAGAGTTAGCAATTACATATTTAACAATTTTGAGTTATTGAATAGGTACAGGAAGACTGCCTGTGGGCTACCCACCGGAAAGGCCCTACTCCGTCTGAACTCAGTTAGGTTGTGCTTCTGTTCATCGGAGTCTAGATCTGCTTCCTCCAGTTGTATGAACAATATAATTTCAAACCATTTCATCATAATTATATGCACGCTTAATCTGAATAATTACATGATGGTTTTCAATTTAGACGCTAACAACGGCCTGATAATATCCTTATCTTAGATCCGTGAAGGTGGAGCGTCTGTAACCAAGAACAATAACTATCAAGAATATAATATGAGTTCAAGAACAGTTATTATGACATAAATTATTGGTCCTTAGGATCATCAATCATTGGCCTCTAAATCGTGTTCGATAGGAAACAAATGCTAACTACGATCATGTTCAAGTGCTTGCAGTTTAAAGTAACTGCAGTTAAGTGTCAACAATATTCCTTCATTCATTCATATACGAAGATTTATATGACACTCCTTGAAGTATATTACTCAGGGCTCCCCGTCCATGTATAGTTACAGTAAAGAACAGTTTAAGGTTAATGTAAAAGAGTCAGAGTGGACCCTGGGGGCAGGCGCCACACCAATGGGGACCCGTTCCTGAGCGAGGGGCCAACCACTGAGACTGCACGATTTTGTTTAGCGGTCAATGTCTTATAAAGGAAGGCATGAATCATAAACTTTTGTATAACTGATTATAATATTCTTCATAAGTTGATATCGCCCTGGCCCTGGAAGTCGAGGGGTCCTGGGCATTTGTCCTTTGGCCCTCTCGGTGGGTATGATGATTCTAGTCACAGCTATGACAAGAGAAATTGAAAGCACAGAAGAATGCTGCCACCTTTTACTGATGTTAGTAAACATGACGACTTACCTGTGCTGCCCCAGCCTGTAATGATGCAAGTGTAACCGGTGTAGCTGTTGCTGTCGTCCTCTGGTAGTGTTGCCGGTTGAACATTGCCTCCAATGATAACTGGCGTTACAAAGGTCAAAATGGCGATATCGTTTGCATTGGGCATAGCGCCAACACCGTAACCCTCATGCTAATGGCAAAATACGAACGGTCAAATAGCATTCTGACCTAGCTCGATCTTATGAAAGCCATCAATAATATTAAGAGTGCTATAGCCAATAATGCTTGCAGGATTCAATAGGCCTACACATGCACCCTGTTTTCTGTTTCTGGAGACATTCCCCTGCCAAACTTGAATGGAGGTGCACTTTTAAAACTTGTCCTTCGTTGATCATGCTCCTATCATTCACGACAAACTGTTGTGAGAAATTTAAGTTAACGCTGACTTTCTATCCTCTCACATAACTCCATATCGAAGTTTTTCTTTTCTCAAGAAATATTTCTCTTATCCGAACTGTCTCGTCCACAACGAATACTGCCGTAACAGCTTATCAGTATCCTCTCCTTATATATATATATATATATGCGACAACCAAAGCCTGACCTTCACAGATCATTGATAGCTGAACAACCCATTTCATACAACTCCACCCTCGTCAATAAACTGAGCATTCGGCTTAGCTTTTAAAATTCACGGTAATGGTTATGATTACCACTGTGTAGCTAGATACATCTACGGCTTGAGTTCCAGTGAGGTCAGATTGCTGATGCAGACCGGCGACAACTCTAACGGTACTGGTAATCCTAAAATAGAAAATGATGATGATGATAATTATGATGATGATAATATATGTGATAATAATAGTAATAATAATAATAATAATAATGAGTTGTAATTTCCATAAATAATGTCATTTGACGACAACAGCCTTCCTTGTCATGACTCGCCGTTGAACTCTGAATTCATCCATCCATCCATCCACCCACCCACCCACCCATCCATCCATCCATCCATCCATCCATCCATTCGTCCATCCACCCTTCTAGCTACGCATCCAACTATCCATCGAGATTTGCATCTAGAGCTAAGCCAAAAGTGTTATAACAGTCTGAAGCCACTGATTGTGTTCTACTCTGCGTTCAACTTACATTCCATCCACACACCCAGCTGCAATCAGACCGTAATTTGCGTTCAGAAGTATTGCGCCAAAGGTGTGCGACCAAGTGGTACTCAATAGTTGCACAGACAGTTGCCATGGAAACTCTCCTGGATCAGCATCCGTTCCACCAGAGATGTATTGATCACCTCTCTTCATCAGAGACGGACAAAGAGCGCCATTGGGAGATGGATGTGGCTTCGCCTGACCTACGAACAAAGATTTACTCATTATATGTTTCTAACACCTCTTTTGCGATCTTCGATGAATTGCTACTTACCGGACTCAATGCATTTGCGCGTGACATTATCATGTGCTATTCACTCAACATGATCAGTTTTTTCCAACTTTTTCATCTTTCCTGTATATAACATCTAAAAAAGTTGCTGCTCAATATAAGCCTGAAGCTTTCACTCTACCAATGCACGCATATTGCCAGTCCCAAGACTAGATTAAGGCGGTGGGCGATGTAATCAACTACGGTAGCTCTTAGTTCCACCCCTTTCCGGATTCTCGTGGAGCCAAACCCAGCCCTGGAAAATGAAGGTGGGCGATGCAAATCATCTTAGTCTACGGCACAGCGTCGTTAAATTATAATTATAATCTAACACCTCCAAAGCCCGCCCTCTGGCGATGCCAGTCCCAAGCCTAGATGAAGAAGGAGGTCGATGTTTTGTATTCATTTCTATGGCAAGCGTCGTTGAATGGTAACTAACCATACCCAGTCAAAACCACGTTTCACCAGAAAAGATAAAGCTCTTTGTTGCCTTTGTTGAAAAGACACCATTGAATAACGATTAAAATGAAATTACGTACCAAACCGTAAGCGCTATGAATGATAGTGACTTTGTAACCCAAGAATTAATGCGAAGATAACTTACAGAAGGCTAAGATTGAAAGCAAAGTTACAAACGACTGCATCTTTGCTAGTAGAATGCCTACATGGATATTGAATTAATAACATGGTAACATTTGTACTTTATAAAGCGCTGATAAGAAAGGACAGGTGTTAATTGATTTAGCATTCTCATGACCAGATTGACATTTGAACCAGACAAGGCGAATGTTGTAGGATATCCACTCCCGGGCATTGAGCCCCAAAACTGTTAGGCATTACTTTCGTTTTCAACGGCCACAAGTCTTTAGGATGGTCAACAAATGCAGACATAGTATGTAAGAGGATAGTCCAGATATGTCAAATGAAGAACAAATATGAACATAGAGATAAGACGACATTTTACGCTCTCCAGGGCCAAAAATCTACGCCACACCTCCGACACACCCATAAATGCAAAGTGTCCTTCTCAATCGCCAAGAGCGTGTTGACGAAACACCTGCGAGATATTGTACACGTACATGTAGCAGGTTTACAGTATCGTTTACAAAGTCGGTCAGATGGGTATGTGCTTTGTACGCATAAGTGTCTATGCACAATGTATATAAACACTATTTATTTACATGTATATCTAGATTATGTGTTTGTCGCTCTGTCTGTTTATCCGTTTAGGCAGTATCGTATACACTTTTACAGCTATTCAATAGAAACCTTCACGGTTCGCTCAGGGAAAACCTCGGACAACCAGTAGAGGGGTTGGTGAAGCCCGCGGTCGTCGTCTTCCTCCTTTCCAGGGCAAAAACCTGTCTCACCCAGCCCAATGCCGTGTGCCCCAGTTACTATAATATATACACGTGAAGACCAAAGTGTGAACAAACTGCTTTCTTTTCTTTTTGTCCACCAAAATTTGTACGTTTTCGATAAATTTTTAGTTGAGTGGGTGTGCTGCTTCGCCTCTGTAATTGGTTCCAGATCGAGAGTGTTCCATTTTGCTAGCGCTCTGAGTCAGGCCGTTGTATTATAACTAACGCGCCTCATTTGAGTAGGCCATTTAAATAATTAAAGCCTTGAGCTGTTGCGAATGTAAATGGCGGTTATCAAATCGAATGTCGCGAATTGTGCAATACAATACGAAAGTCTAAACACATGAATGTAAAATGCGTGCTGAAAATAGTCGAATGAGAACTTTTGCATATTTCTCACATCGTTCTCGTCGAATTGCTCTCAGTTTCAAGTCGTAATTGAGAAATTCTCTACATAACAAAGACCATTGCTGATCTCAGACTAAGATGGTCTCTTAGCTGCTACCCTAAATGGTGCGGCACCCATTCAAAACGAACAGTTATGTTGAGCGGTCTCTCTGCAACATTTGACTAAAATAAGCATGATTAGAGGTCGTACATCACCTTAGAAAAGCATGTATACGTACTTATTTCATATGACAGACAGGGAACCAGAACTGCAATTAGGGAAGTGAGCAAAATCGGAAATAGCTTCCATCATCATTGAGGTTGCTTCTAGAAACATTGACGCTCGAAAGGTGGGACTTCTTCTTTTATATCCGTTTTCAACTAATTCACAACAAGCATCAATTTCTGGTGACATCAAACTATAAGTGCAAATTGTTACCGCAGTAAATGTAGGGATTTTAATCAGCCTTAGGCCTATTAATATTGAAATTGAACCAATGACATAGCCTACATGCACGTAGCATAACCATGGACATGAACCTGACATAACTTAACAACATGTTAGATTTAGCTGCCAATTGACTAGGACACGTCCCTCTGTAAAGGAGGCACATTGCTCTGTGAATGGGGTTGCACTCGGGAAAGCAGGATGGAACACAAAAACGTTATCTTATATTTTGACCACACTTTCAAAACGCTGCCTATACTTAAAGACAAGGAATGTGACAGTATCTAAGCTAGATAAGTGTTCATATACATACATACATACATACATGCATACATACATGCATGCTACATGCATAGTATGACTATAATAATTATTATTATACATAATCTATTCAGCCCGAAGACCAGCGCTGTAGCCTGTGTACTATATATATAGTGCACAGGTTATATATATTTATAACCATCTTGTTGACCTATTTATAAATGCAACCAGCCAATGAACGTGTGTGACTTGTGTATATGTTTACATTCTGACAACCTCACATCTCCTGTACATGCTTGAGCAAAGTGCACAGCAGATCAGGCCTTAGTTGATCATTTCTGTCGAAGGACATAGAGACCAGGCGATATCGCTTTCTCAAACGGGTTTCCAAGGTAAACATTTTCGTTGTTAAAATCGGCATTGGTTGCTACTATCGATTAACTTTATAGCTTAATATTTACAGTGCCTTCACATTGTAAAATACGACGAAAGTTATAAAGATCGATCAGATGATATCTTGAGCTCGAACAGTTTTGAAAGTGAAAGCAAAAGAGCTCCAGTCAAAGAAAACGTCGCTGATTTATGGAAACAAATTCAGTCAAAAAAATTGTTTTCCAGAATATTAGGTTACATTTTGTGCCTGAATGTTGTAATTTGGTTATGTCTTAAGGCTAAATCTCGTAATAGGGAAGTAGGCTAATTCAAACTTGGGAATTTTTTGCAGCGTTTCCTGAAAGCTCAGCAGATGGTATCGTGTAATTGACAAGCACAGCGTAGCTTCATCGATTTTGTCCAACGATCATTTTTATGTAATTTCAATCATAGATTATTTTTAAGCGCGACACTTGAAAGCTACGAGTCCCTGCATCCTGCTTGGATACACTCCACCCGCTTAGAGTGCAAAGTGCACACAAGTTGACAGTACTTACAAGAGATTGCATGGGAGTCGATGAGATGACTGGCGAGGCATAGGCTAGAGTAGACTTTTGCTGGCGATAATCTGCAATAAGGGCAATGTACACCGTGGCTTATTATGGTAGGAGTGAGAAACACTACCATGTTAACCCGAGGCTGCACAATTTGAATCTCTCAACCAAAGACGACAAAACCATCTACCAATGAGATTGCAAATAGCGAGCAAACCTATATTAGGAGATAATGGGCAGGGGCGGTGATCCCGGAGGATCGAGGGGGACAAGTCCCACCGACCTTTTACAGAGAGGGGACACGCTATGCGTGTGTCCCCTCCACAGTTACTACTCCTCTCATTGGGTGTACCCCCACCTGTTTAAAGGGATCGCCGCATCTGATAAAGGATAACAACGACATCACAATCTTAATTTTTAATTAGTTTGTACCTGGAGGCAGTAGGCCAAGGCCTATATCTAGATTGGCCAACATACGAAGATACACTAAGTCAGAGATGTCGTGTGAAGAATAAAACGGTTTCAACTCGATCAAGGAGAGAAGACGGCAGAAGACGGTGTTCGTGATGACACCGGATTTTAACATTTCTCATTAGGCGTTTAAGTTCAATCGCTATTATGGTATCGGGGTTTTGTTCTGACACTTACTTTTTTTTCCATGTTGGCGCACTGATAAAACTCAAAAGTACAGTATTTCCATTTGAAGACCAAAGCGTAAATAAATCGCTTTTTAGCTATGAAAACCAAAGTTCAAATGTTTGTACTAAATCTAAAGCTCTAATCCTTTAGACAACAACTGAAGAAAAACTGTATTCCGGACATTCCAATATTCTACTTGTTACTGATATTGGCGTATAAACACTAACACATAGATATCATTTCAATTTACAGAGTTAGACAAAATGGCTGCCAATAAGATCACCGCCATGACACAATTGAGTGACATAACGGAATGTTGCATCTGTCTCAAGCAGTTCACAGATCCAAGAATGCTGCCATGCATTCACACGTTTTGTCTACAATGCTTAGAAACATTGACCGACAAATCAAGCAAGAAACCAGGAGATTCACTGCCATGTCCAATTTGTAGGAAGGAATTCTTTATTCCAGCCGATGGAGTCCAGGGTATACAGAAAAATTTCTTTATGGCTGGGATGTTAGAAGTGAAAAATGCATTAAATCAGTCGTATCTGGATGCAATTCCTTGCGATATCTGCAGAGCAAACAGCGACGGATCAATGGGGAAAATACCTGAAGCCATATGTCGATGCATCGTTTGTCAGAAGAATCTCTGCGAAAGTTGTTGCAAGATGCATAAGAAGTCTAAAGTACCAAAAAATCATGAAATCATGGATATAGGAAATGATGTTCCAACTGAAGTAACTGTAAAGAATTTACAGATGATTAATTGTGATATTCATCGTGGAAAGGTGTTGGACTACTATTGCGCTAAGTGTAAGAAGGTAGTTTGTGTTTCATGTTTTGTTGAAAGTCACAAATCTCATGATTGTAAAGATGTAACTTCAGTGGACGAAGGATTTCGTCAAATTATTAAGTGCAATGCTGACATGATATCGATGCTTGCTGAAGAACTACTGGACAAAAAACTGAAATCGAAAAGCAAAGATGATTTTCTTAAGGAAATTGCTGCAAGACAGAAAGAAATTTTGAAAAGAAGTGAAGAGTTGAAAAGAATGATAGACGGACATACGAAATCTTTGTTGAGTTCGTTAGATGAAATAAAGAATCGACATTTGAAAGAGATCAAGACCAAAGAAGATGAACTTGACAGGCGTCTTACAATTCTTGAGAGCTTTTCAAAATATTGCGATGAACTGAGTAGAAGAGGATCAGCTAGCGACGTCTGTCGAAGTAAAGATGAATCATTACGCAGAGCAGATGAATTAGAGGAAGACCACGAGACGTATATTATGGAGCCAAGTGTTTTTTATGATGTAACATTTCAGGCGACTGATTTAGACAAAATGGTCGAGGCAAATAATGGAAACATCGTTAGAAGTTTGAAAGGTAATATTTAGTTCATGAAATCGTTGGATCTACGAAGATCGTTGTGTTTCATAGGTGTTGTAAACGTATTTTTGAATTACATGTTCCTTATGTGTTTCGTCTTAATGTTGCGCTTTTTCAACTGGTTGGCGCAGTTATTGGCACAATGAGGGTTTGTTTTATACACTTTGATATTTGATATGCCGCCATTGTGCGATTTCGTTAAAATGTTGCACCCCTGGAAATTCAGCGCATTAGGCTATTTTCTAATTGGCCATTGACCTTCTTTGTATGCATGTGTGTATGTATCATGCATGCAACTGTGTATGTAGGCCATATCTATTGTGCATACCGATGCATGCGAGAGTCTCTGTGCATTTTAAAATACTTGAAATAAGCCTTTCGCCAAAATCTGACTCTTATATCAAAGACAACCTATCTCATCCTATTTATTTCAATTATTGTTTATTACTATAATTTCTTTTCAACTTGAAACAGAGAACGTCGAACAGTTGGAAACCTTTGCTGTAGCCATTGGCAGAACAGACTTGTTTAAAATAAAGTTGCGTGGTCAGGGTGAAATTATTTTTGCCGCTCAAACTTTACCAACTGAAGTGGAATGGGGTCATACAGCTGCCGTCCACGACAAAACTTTATTTCTCACTGGAGTTGGAAAACTATTTAATGAAATATGGAAATACAGTTTTACTTCTGGTTGGAAGAAATCCGGATCCTTAGTTGAAGGAAGACGAGGCAGCTGTGCAGAATTCATAAGCGAAACTCTCTATATTTGTGGTGGAGATAGCGGAAATCTTATGGACAGAATTGAAGCATACAATTCATTGACCGAAAAAACTACACTGGGTAGACAGCTGAGAGTAGGCTGCCTAGGTTCAGGTTCTGTGGCCTACAAAGGCTTAATCTACGTCTTTGGAGGACTAGGTAAAGATAGCAAATCTTTAGATTGTGTTCAGATGTTCAATCCAGTTGACAATACATGTTCACTCCTTTTGACATCTATGCCTCGCGCTGCTCGCTGGATGCAAGCAATATTATGGAAGAAATATGCAATAATACTGGCAAAGGATGAATTTTTTGGATTTGATTTTGAGGGGAAAACCTGGCACGAAAGACAACAGTTTTTGCCAAATGCAAGATTGCGCGAATTTGGAATGGTTATTGATAATGAACGAATTTTTATAATAGGTGGCAGATTTGAGGAAGTTGATGTGCATGGTAATATAAAAGTTAAACATAAACATGACGTAAACAACTCATAAGAGCTTCAAGCATTGTGAAGAGTGAAGCTGCGAAATGGAAGACTTACGGTCAACTACCGAAACCAAGCGCTGTATTCGCCATTGCTAAGCTATCGCTGTCAAATTAATCAACTCTGACTATTCATTTACTGTTTCAGAATTCGGTATTCATACATAGAACAACTGTAGGACTAAGAAAATACAAATATCAAAACAGACAGCGAGGATGATGTGAGTACTGTTGGCCTAAGCATGAGTTCGTGCATTGTGAACAATGAACCAGCGAAATTGAGGGGAGTCGCAGTTAATTATTTAAACCGAATGAGTTTTTTCAAGTCTGCATAGTTTTCTTTGGAAGAGAAAAAACCCAAACTAAACTTCTTTAATAGTACGCGAATGAAATGACTTGCAGTGATCCGTTCTTAAGACCAATGTTCAGAATTTAGAATTTAGAACTTTGTAGCATTAACTTTGTAGCTTTAACCTTGTAGCAATGATTTTGTAGCATGAACTTTGTAGCACGAACGTTTTAGGCACCTTAAGCACAGGTTTCTGTATTTATTATTGAATTGAGTCTATTAATTTTATCAGAATCTTGCACTCTGCTATAATTATCAAGCGCCTGCACTCTATATTACACTGTAAATGTATCCATTCATGCCATTTGTCAGCTGTCGAAGAAATACCGTTGGCTGGTTCCACACTTGTGCGTGGAACCACCACTTATGACTCTGTTCAGCCTACTGTGCATTGTGCTGCTAGTAGACTTTTTACTTGCTCACTGTGACATTTCACATCGTTAAGATCAAGCGTAGAGAGCGCCTCTGAATAGATATCAAGAAGAGGCGCTATATAAATATTTGATTACATTACGTAAGACTGTTTGCATCATTCCACAAGTCTGGAAGCAGTGACAGTGATTATAGTGTCTAACAGAACCTATTTCAGATGGCTAATTGTGATTAAATATCGACAGCGTTTTTTGTGTCAATACAAACCAAGACGGGCATGCTAATACTGTTATGGAAGTCAAGGATGGATTTGTTAGGCACGGCAGTCCCATCATCCAATAAATGCCGACAAGATCATTCTCTCTTTCTCTGTCTCTGTCTCTGTCTCTCTCGTTGTCTCTCCCTGTCTCTCTCTCTCACTCTCTCTCTCTGTCTCTGTCTGTCTCTGTCTGTCTGTCTGTCTCTCTCTCTCTCTCTCTCTGTTGCCTCGTTGGTTCAACATCAAGTGGATTAGCTGGTACGTTTTCAAAGATTTACACAACATTAGACTTAAAGTACACTCCTCGATAAATATCCCATATATGTCCAATGAAAAATAGCACACATCGTGGTGGCAACGGTAGGCCTACGCACCAGAGTCGTCCAAAGTATCGTTCGAAAGCTTACAGCTTTCGAATTTGACTACTAAAACGAATGAAGCTTCAGGTCGACAATCAAGTTGGCTAAATCTGTTGTTTTCGCCTATTCCGGGCATTCGACCACAGGTGCCTCTCTGCATCAAATATCGGCCTAATCTTGTGGAGAACTGGCGCTTCTTAAAATAGACCAGTGGAAAAATTAGGCCCTACGTCAAACTGACCAGGGCTTGCAGTAGGGAAATGACTCCTGTAACCATACCAGCACCCTTTTCTCCCACTTCAAGTCCTGAATCTGACACAACAGAGCCAACAATATCAAGTAGCACAACTCCTACGCGTCATGAGCGACCAAGCACTGAAGGCGTATTTACGGGCTTCAATTCACCACTGGTGAAGACGATCATACGGTGGACGAGACAGTGGTGCAATTTGACGAGTTCGCGATGGAGACGTCAACATAACGTATGAACGCTATCTTTTCAACAATCGCAACTAAAATGACGGTGAAACTTTTTGAGGGTTTTATCAAGGCACTAGTTACTACGATAGCCCATCATCCGTCAGGTAATGTTAATTCTGTGATTATTGCATCCATAACCATAACCACGGTTTTTATTGTTTCACCATCATTATACAAATGTACATAACAAGTTCTATGTGAACAATGTATATAATTTATACATCATTATTCATGTAGTTATAAACTAATAGCATCAGAGCGAGAATGAAATTTTTCCTATATACCATCTGATGTTACACAGAGTAATAAATAAAACATTAAAGGGAAAACCCTTCGGGGGTCGAGATCCCGCTAGCAGGGTCACCCAATTACGGAGATGAAATTAAGTAGTGGTGGATAACGTATTGAGCATACCCGGTAAGGTGGTAAAGTTATCAAACTTAACTAGTTAATTAATGTGAAGTATACAAACTTAACAGATATTAAAGAAATAGGCATTTCATTTAGAGTGAGCCAATCCATTATGTGATAGGCCTACCTGATCGCATACGTGTAGTTCTGGGCATTTGGGAAGCACAAAATCGACAATTGTTACTGCGTAAGCAAGCGCTGAGACTGGAGAAATGTTTTTACACTTGCTCAACTTAGGAGATTGCTTTGACCCAGTGTAACGCATCGGCATTCGGACTGATGCCATCCATTTATTGCTAGGTTCGAATCTTAAAACCAACGCGAAAGACCCAACACTCGGTAAGTTATGAGGTCAGAAACATGTTATGCATGATTCAATGTGACAATAATTATTGCTTATGCACACTTTGCAGAGTCTGTGGAAAACTTGCAATTAGTGTCCACCTCTCGAATTATTCTTTTATTCTTTGCCCAGTCATATCCTAACATACATGTAGTCGCCTGTCCGTTAATAGCGGATGAGACAAGTTCACCAAGTGGATGTGGTTGACCCAAAATTCCAGGTTGACTATGTTGAGAAAGTCTTTGCTAGTAGAGGTGTTGAAGAAGGACAACATGTGAAACGATTATAAATGATGAAATTGTCAGATTCTAGATAGAGAAATATTATGAATGAATTAATGTATGTCTGTCTGTTTGTCTGTTTTTCTCTCTCTCTCTCTCTGTGTCAGACAGTCTCTGATTCTGTCTCCACTCTATCCTGGTATCCCTATTTATTTCCATTGGTCTCGCGTCCTCTCGTTCTCTTTTGATAAAGCTGTCTGTCTCTTCATCTCTCTTGCTGTCATTAATTCATTAATTAATTTACGTATTGATCAAGTCATTAATTTTTTACTTATTTATTACTTGACCTATTTCAATCGAGAATAAAACATCGAGTTTTAAGTCGTAATTTAGAAATTCTCTCGATTGAGATGATCATATAGACCTAGCTAATCTCAGGCTTGCACGGTCTTTGCGCGGTTACTCTAAATGGCTCGACACCCATTCAAAGGAACAGCCACAGTGAAATATTCTACTGCAAAAGGTCATTGAAAATTAGCATAATAGAGGTCCTACATCTCTATAGAGAAATTTGTATACTTACATCTGGCAGCAGGGCACCAGAACTGCGGTTGCGGAAATGCATGAGATCGTAAAATAGTTAGGCCTATCATCATTGAGATCGTTTCTATAAGCATTGAAAGGTAAGAGTGTTTCCTATGTATCAATTTATTCCCAGCCAACATACTAGAACTGTCTGCATCGTGTTCTAACGAAGTCTGTCAAAACTCTTCAAAAACGCTATAAAACATGGATTTTGCAGGTCAATGATTTCGAAAGTGAAAGCTGGGCACTACTGATAAAATTGTACACCGGGGAAATACCACTTCTCGTAGAGAATGGCAAAATGAGCAGTCGTATTTGAAGAAATATAAACGAGAAATTAATGTTATCGTAAGGTTCGTAACATAAAACTGTTGTCAAAATTTGTGATCACTGTAGATATTATAGCGATGCACTGGATTAGCTAATTCATGGTTTAAAAATAAGCCTTGGGCCTATTAATCTGGAGTTTATAGACCTTGAAACGGAACATAAATTGAACCAACGACATATTATAGATCCATTTTAGATATGAACCAAACACAGCATAAGAACAATGTATGACAACATGGCAAAATAACGTTACGTAGCGTAACATGGCATAGCGTAGCGCAACGTAGCGTTACATGGTGTTGCATGACAGATATTAGGGTTTTCAGAAGTCACGCATTCTGTCTTTGAACTTCGGTAATGCAAATTCAATTAACGGAACATTTCTATGAGTCCGCTTTTTCCCAGCATCATCACGAAAGCTACGAGAGCGACGACAGAGACAGCTTTTGGGTCGGGTTCTGTTGCCAGAGAGACTATGGAGCAGCGTTTCCCAAACTGCGTTCCGCGGAATCCTATAGGGTACCGTAAGGTGAAGATAAGGGTTCCGCGTTAAACTTTCAATGTGAACAATAAGCTTCAAATGATTTTAAATCAAGTATACACATTTTTCACAGCAGACTATTGTTTTGCCTAGCATCTGTGTTTAACTATATACGAAAGCCAATTCAGATGTCATTGTCATCTATATGTGTTGTTAATAATCTAATCTAAGCCTAAACCTATCATTGCCTACATTCTCAAGCGTTTGTACTTACAATAGAACATGTCTAGTTTTTCCGGGGATTCCGCCCAAAAAATATATGAAAAGGGTTTCACGGCCAAAAAGATTGGGAAACGCTTGACTAGAGAAAGGAGGCAAACCAGCGATGACGACGAGCATAAGGTTGACAACATTGATACAACTCAGATGAGGGGCTGCCCGTTTGTTCAAATGTTGCTATCAAAACGATTGACCTACAGGGCATCAATAATGGCCGCCTTCCTTCTTTTTCCCAAAAATATTAAACACAGTCTTCTATAGGCCTACACATCAAAACAAATATCCACATGAAATCCATCTCTCTATAGGTTCGAATTTGGCATGCCTGTAGGTCATAATGACTTATATTAATTAAGCTATTTGGAGAAATTACACCTTATAACTTTGACTACAGCTTTTATAAATAAGAATTATTGATTAACTGTACATTATATTTTAAAATCAGACTATATACATGTATAAGATCCACAAGCAGCTCCTGATATTTCTATATACAGAGTCAAGTGCATATTAGTCAGTAGGTCCAAACTTTTTAAGAATATTAAATGCCAACAGACACTCATTGACAAAATTTGTCACTGAATTTATGTTTGCAGCGTAGCATTTAACGCCTACATTATCTAATGGATTCTATAATTTAATTCTAGGTTCAATTAGATAGCCTAATGTAGCCTACATGTAGGCGCTACTTGACGCGTTCACTGCCATATTCGTCTTCAGCGCCAAAGAACTTCTTAAACAATCAAACAGTTTAAGTTGTGTTTCGATTTTTCAGATTAAAACTTAAAATCAGCAAAAATGGCTGCCGGGAGAGACGAAATGCTCAGACAACTTAGTGACATCACCGAGTGCTGTATCTGTCTGAAGACCTTTTCTGATCCGCGAATACTTCCGTGTGTTCACACTTTCTGCTTGAAATGCCTGCGAAAGACTTCACTCAATTCAGAAAAGCCTTCGGAGGAAGAGATGTCGTGTCCTGTCTGTCGAACTGTGTTCACCATTCCAAAGACAGGAATCTCTGGTCTACAGAAAAACTTCTTCATGGCGAGACTCATTGAGATGACTGATGCATCGAGACGAACTGGGAATGGTAGGGAAAGTGGAGCTAGTGTCGAGGCAACGAGGGCTTGCTGTCTGAAATGTAAGGATAGGAGTTGTGAAGATTGTGTCAAGCACAAACGTAGCTCAGATCAGGAATTGGTTGCAGATGGAGGAGAAGAAAAGGATGAGGAGGACGAAGACGAAGATGAAAATGATGTTACCAGCAGGATGAACGAGGTAGAGACGAAGTGTGATCAACATACGACCATGCTTCTCGAGGTCTACTGTCACGACTGCCAGAGGATCATTTGCTACAAGTGTCTGGTCGACGAGCAACACAAGGGTCACAAAGGATCAACGGTTGATAGTGTGGCCAACGATTTTCGTCAGGAAATTCAGAGTAACCTCGAGAAGGTGTCCAACTACAAGATACTCAGTCAGGAATTAATGAAGGAAACGGAGAAGCAGAGGGAGTCAGCGACTGAAGAATTTAACGAAAAAGAGAGAGCTATACTGAAAAGAAGTAGGGATTTTAAAGAGTTAGTGGATAGACACACGAAGGACCTCTTGGATGAGCTGTTGTCTGCGAGGAAGGAACGATTGAAGGAAATGGAAACGGGGAGGGAAGAATCAGAGAGGTTTCATACAATACTGGAAAGCTCAGAAGTGTATTTCGTTGAGGTTAGGACGAAAGGTTCGCCCTCTGAGATCTGCCGAGTTAAGGATGAGATGAACAGAAGAACTAATGAATTGGGAGAAATTCTGTCGAGGATCGAACTGTCTTCAGTCAAAGTGTCTTTCCAGGCAACGAATCTTGAAAAATCGTTAACGGCCGGTGAAAATCTGGTCGGAAAAATCAAAAGTAAGCTATTTAAATGTCAAGCAGCATTTTTTTTTAAATTGTTTAGCATAATGGTTATTCGGGGCTTACGATGGCACAAAAACACCGATAGCGTTAAAGCAGAACCGAAACCAGGGAATGGTTAATGATATAGATAGAAAACTTAATCGATGGACAGCACAATGTCTACCTTAAATTGTAATGCAAAAGTAAAACAAGCTCACTATGGTGTATCAGTTATCGTTAGAATATCTTGCAACATATTATACACAATTCAGACATTAGGTTGTGCTCATGTAGATAATGGAATACTAGATAACAGATAGGGTTTCATTTAAACTTGTCATGACTGCCGATAAGCTTTCCCAAATGTGTTATTTAATTCATTTTCAGTTGGTATTAACCCTAGTCCTTATGCGAAGATTTCTGACAACTCCAACAGGCAGGCTAGATTTAAATACTGTGATGCATATTTTTTAAAATTTTTAGTTGATTCCACGAAAGTTGATCCATTCGAGAAATGTGCTCTCGTCGTTGGCTTAAGCCAGGATGAGGCAGAACCGGCCAAACTAGATGCCCTCAAAATCCATCTTCAGAGTCCAATCAAAGTATCTTCTTTCAATTCAGCGTCAACTGTGGTAAACAGAGAGATTGCCACCGCCGTTAATAGCAATATGATGTTCATCGCTGGACTTGGCGAGAAATCAAACGAAGTCTGGAAATACCATTTGATATCCGGTTGGATCAAGTGTGGATGTTTAGTCCTCGGTAGAATTCGGCACTGCATGACATTTCTTGGTGACGTCCTCTATATCTTCGGTGGTTACGCTGATCCGAATGGGATCCTGGACTGCGTTGAAGCGTACAATACGTTGAGCAATAAAGGTGTAACTGTTGGAAAGCTGATCTGTGGTGTAAGGAACGCGACTTGTGTTCCATACAGGAGTTCCATCTATATCTTTTATGGTATCTATGACGAAAACAAAATGATGGATGACATCCAAGTCTACGATACAGTCCAGAATACCTGCACGAAGCTAAAGGGACCCAGACCACGGCCATTCAGTCCAATGAATACTTGGAGGGCAGTGTTGTGGGAGAATTATGTTATCCTTGTGGGTCGTTGGACATGCTTTATCTTCGACCTTGAGGTGGAGACCTGGCAAGAAAGGAAGAACCTCAAGGTCAACGTAGACTACTTCGGACTGGTCCTCGATGGCGGGAATCTCTACGTCATCGGCGGAGGAGTTGATGACGTCGACGCAGATGATAACTGGTTTTGGAAACGCGTTGATGACGTCATGTGTATTCCAGTTGGCCAGCTTATAAGAGGAGGCGTTGGGTCGTCTACGTGGACCAACGTTGCTAAGCTTCCCATTCCATCTCTGGTGTATGCCTGTGATGTCGTCACATTTCCAACTGAACAATAGTCAAATCAGCAATGCAATTATGACGTAGAACAGTTACCTGATCTAGAAGATCACATGTTTAAGACTTCCTTGAATGTGTCCAAGGATATATATATACAGATATATATGCATAAATTATGTATTTATGAATGATTACGCTTGGTACGTGTGTAGCTTTGCTTGCATGTATGTTGACCCCTTAGCTTTGAACGGTCTTCCACAAACTCTGCTCCTGTAATTGCCATCCCTCTTACCTTGCCAGTTCCGGGAGACGCCCTAAGACATTCCTGCTCTCTTTTCCAAGCACAGACGCCCGTGGAGAGCGCTGCTAATTTGGAGCTGCGCTATATAAATGTTCGATTACACTCATGACATTATGTAAACTATGAATGGCATAAATGCAAATACAGTAAGTTATACGCATGTCTGTGTGTGTGTTTGTCCGTATTTAGGAATACATGTATATATGGTCTACTCTTGTACAATGTATGTACGGTTCAATGGATGGCTGGATATATGTGTATGTGTATCTGTGTGTCAACTTTATATAAGGTTACGCACATTCTATGTAATAGGTTCTCTCCATGTATATATCTATGTATGTTTGTAAGCACATGCGCATGTTTATACGCATGATGTTTGGCTCTACATGCCCAAATAATTGCGCTTAATAAATTCATAATAATAAACTGAGACCTTATTTTGAGAACCAATCAGAGGGAAGGTTAGTAGATCTTAAACTCCGACTGAGGGGGTCAGCTGAAGGTGTCAAATTAAAGTTCAATGTAACAAAACTTATCTTCGCCTATCGATTTTATATTGACCTGGAACCGAATTTTATCCCTTCCACTAATCAATTTTAGTTTGACTAAGCGTATGTGAGTTAACTGGTTCCCGCAGCTTGGATTCTGTGGACACTGGACGCTGTAGAAATCTCGAGATTGCGATTATAGTGCCTTTACTCTCAGATTTGACATACATGCACCTGCTCTAAAATCCTATGCCAACTGTTTAGACTACTTCCTGACATGGGCATTGAATCAGACCGGTGACGAGTGGCTGTTGAACGGTTATGTCATTTCAATGATTTTAATATTTATTAAACTTTTAAAGAAGTGAAAGCCGAGGATCAATAGAGTGATGCATCTGTTGTTTCTCTAGGTCAGATTATTTCATTCGTCGATTATGATGACGCAGAGACGAAGCAGGGTCCTCACCAGACATTATATCTGAATTAGAATAGAGCAGATTTGGATAAATTAGATCAAACTAAATATTTTAGGTCATATCAGATTATTTTTGTAAAAATCAGAATCGACTACATTAGGCTACATTAGATTAGATCAGATAAAATCAATTTCCCTCTCTTTTACTCTCTTTATTTGTGTGCCACGCTTCTAAATTCTCCACAATATGTCGAGCACTGCCGACTATTAAATTAAGCTATGGCGAGAATGGAGTGTAAATTCGTAGTTATTATCTGCTGAATTCAACCCAGTAAAAAAAGAAATTTTGCAATGAGTCTAATTCTGTTCTTCCCGGTTTCAACATTGAAAGTGTACACACTTTGGCATGGTGCAGTGAGCGCACATTATAAGGTCAATCAATAGTCCTAATTTCACACCTGTCGGGCGAGTCGCCACGTCTTTTACATAGTCCGTGTTAACAAAATACGCCAATTATATCGATCCCATATAAAGCTGATTGATGAGAGGAGTTTGAGCTCATTCAGTCGATTGCCTTTCTATACAACAATGGTTGACTAGTTTTCTTCATAGGTCCGATTCTTCATTTTCAAATTGACTTACACTATTCGCGACGCAGAAATTAGGATAATTGGCATTTGGTTGCCCATTTTAATCTCTCTTCGAAAAGGTGACGAGGTGTTATGGTAAAAGATTGATGGATTGCTATTAGCACGATTATGATGCTGTTTCTACGGAAACATATTCAGGTTCAACATACAGTTCCAGAATATTCGATGATATTTATGCCTAACGGTCTTCATTTGGATCTTTGATATCCGACTAAAGTCGCAATAGGGAAAGGATTTCCAACGCGAGAATTTTTAAAGCGCTGTATAATAATTTATTACCCAAGCAAAACGTCAGATTTTATTATGCTTAATGATTGATACTTGGTGTTGTCCAAATGCCATTTGATCTCAGGCATATTAAGGAGGGATTAAGCTGTCGATATCGTCAATGATAAAACTTATAGAGAACCTGAATTCTCACTGAAGCCACGTAGATTCGCTTCAGCACGTGACCATTTTTACGTTAACGCTAATGAAAATACTTTTAGAGCACCGGAATTATGAATTAGATCTTTTCGAAAACGATCAAAATGACACACTGTCCACCGAATCTCACTACATTTCTGCTCGTCCTTAATAACAAGGCACATACATTTACATGTGAATTCTCTAAATTATCCTCATTTTTTATTATTACAGGTGCCATTATTTCATTATTATTCATGTTATTTCTCAGTTATTTCATCTGAGCTAAGTGGCTAGTGAAAATGTCCCGAAAAGGCATAGTTGCTGTTATTGTTATTATATGCATCATAAAACGATTTGTAAAGATAGATATTCTACAAAACGGCTTAACAACCCCTCTAACTCTACGTGACGCTTGTGAATAAGCTGGCGCCCAGCGCTTGACATTTAGGCAACGTGAAAAATTCGGATTTATAAAAATCAAAATTAGAAAACCTCACCTATTGCTGTCTCTTGACGTGTTGTTCACTCAATACCAAAAACACTGCTCTGTCACAAATCCTATCCTCATTCTGTCTATTACCTTTACCGCCCTCTCTCTTTATTTACATGTGGCAATCCAAACTTGATCGCCTGCCTGACTGCCTGCCTGCCTGCCTGCCTGAATGTCTGCCATGCTTGCCATGTCTGTCATCCTGCTTGCATGGCTGCATGCCTACCCGCCCGCCTTCCTTCCCCTTCGGATCTTGACCTGGAACCGATTTCCCCTCCCGCAGATCAATTTTATTTTGACTAAGCGTCTGTGAATAGGTTGGTTTCAACGACTTTATTTTTTGGACGCTGTGGAAATCTCTAAAAATCAAGATTACAAAGCCTTTACCGTCAGACTTAAGATGGCCAACCGCTTGAAATCCTCTGATATTATCATTATGGATTGTCGAGAGACGTAGGCGACATGAACCGAATCAATAGTTGCACCTGTTATTCACGCGTCGCTTCTTCTTCTTCTTCTTCTCCTCCTCCTCCATCTTTTTCTTCTTCTTTTCTTCTTCTTCTTCAGTCCTTTGCTGATGAAGAGGTTTGTAATATGGACGATTCTTGTCTTACTTTTTCTCCAACTCCTTCTATTGCTCGCTTTCCTCTTCTTAATTACATGCGTCGCTCGTCGAGCGGTTACTTCGTTTCAATGTAGTGACTCGTTATTGCGGCCGTTAACGGAGATGAACGAATCGACACATACCTACCTGCTCTAGTAGATTTTTAAAAGCGATCAATGGAGAACTGGTGTCCGTGCAACCTCATTTGAGTCTTACCAGATCTCTCTATATTATGTATCTTCATGTATGTACATACATAATTATTATATGCATGTAAAAAATAAATTATATGTGGCGTGCGAATGTAAGTCTATGTACGTATTGGTACACGCAATTTGATCCAATCTTATATTTGAGCGCTTCTGAGTAGATGATTGTAATAATAATAATGGAGCAAAATAATTTTGCAATTAGCCTACTTGTTTAACACATGTGAACCTTGAAAGTGAGAGTCAGGTAATGCTTGCATTTTGTGCAATTTCTATGCAGATCAATAAGAACCTGTATGTATGTCTCCATGTATTATTATTATCTTGCAGGCATGTCTCTACATGCAAGTCTTTCACAAGGCACGCGTCCACAAACAGGACAAAACAACATAGCAACTCATCGATATCTCCTGGTGCTTTATGGGAGTCTCACTAGTTCAGTAGGCTGCTAGATTTAAGTAAGAACAGACGGTTGGTTTTTCATATTTTGTTTAATTTTTTTGTATTACAAAACTCATGGCAGTGTACTTAAAGATGTCATTCAACGACTTGTTCCTTTTCACTTGCATTGTTCGACAACGATGCCATTATGACGTTTCACATGGAAGGCATAACGCCTAGGTAATCTTCTCATCGTAAATGAAACTGATTGCTGTCTTAGACGATTACCTGTAGTTGTTTGTCAGCAATTTTAGGGTTCCTAATTTTGTGAGGGTAGGCACTATTAGTTTAAACTTCAACAACAGTCTAGCACAATGATGAAACAATAAAAAAAATATCAGAAACAGTTTAACAGACTAACTGACCAAGATTTGCCGTTCCCTGAAATGTATCGCCCCAGGCCGGGCCTTGTTGACATATTGATAAAGCAGAGTAGGTCGCTGGTTTGCCAATGTGTACGTGAATCAAGAATTAGCTAAATGAATCTAACATTTACAGTCAATACAAATTTTTTTGTCCTTTCATCACCAGAGTAATGTAATGGTCTGCAAACCTGAATCATGAAGGATCTGGCAAATATTCAACCTGTGGTGAAGAATAATAAACTCAATATCTGAAGAATGCAAGAACAACTCGCATATTAGTAAGGTTTCTGACGTGAGAGTACCGACTGCAAGTGTGAACACTCAACATGAACCACGAAGATCGTCTGCGAGTTCTTCCAAAAGCCGAAAAAACTAGATTCTTGAGGTGTAAGGCCAAGCGTTCATCCGTTAAACTTTATTCCGAATTGCTGCGGAGTTTCAATGAGATCGCATTGGCGTGTGATTGTTGTGTACAACTTGTCGTCAGTGATTGCACCTTGAAAGCGTGTCGCGATTTCCATGAAGAATGTCAAAAGAATCGGTTAATTTTATTTGGAAAAGGAAACGAAGAATTCGGAATTTTCATTCGTCCACGGTGTGTTAAGTTCAAACTAACGGAAGGTCACTCAATGTGTTGGCAAGTGGTGCATGGAAATAAGTGTTTTGCAGGAAAAGATTGCCCCTTTCCTCATAGCCACTTGGAGAATGACCTGTGGAAGAGCGACTTTACGCACAAGATCAGCATTTTAAACTTCATACAGGACTTGGACCTTTCGTCCTTAAGAGCGGAACATCTCGTTGCGAGTGTGCAAGAAATGTTTGCTGGACAATTTCTCCTTCTGTGCAAAGCTTGTTTCAACAGCAACGGAACTGGTGAACAGCGCACTAAATGCCTCCATCTGCCAAAGTGTACAAAAGGACATAGCTGGAACGATAACAAAATGTTAGTGTTTCATAGAGCCACGGGCAAGGTGATTGTAGTCAGAGATGCTAACAAAACGGATAGAGAAATCGAGGAACGTGACGAAGACGATAGAGAAATTTGGAAGAGTGTTTCGCCTATCTTGCGCTGTGGACTAACATTCGAAGATATTGTAGAAGCAGGGAGGAGAATCAAGCAAAGGAATTTTGCAACAATGAAAAGAAAGGAACATACGAAACAGTACCCTGAGATCTTTCTGGAGGACCTTGAAGTCCCAATGAAGCGCTGCTGTGGCTTGAGCAGTGCCGAGGCTTTTGACAGTTACTTCAGTGACGTATTAGACATAGGCGTGTTTGACGAAGATACCGGAGACCACGTCGATGGTGATTGCTTAGACTTCGAATCCAGACGCAGGCCAAGCTGGAGACCGTACTACACGCTGTTAGCAGCCGATCAACTACAGATGAGCTCTGGAAATTACAGCGAAGGGACGATTCATTTACGAGGTCGCTTTAACGCAGTCTGTGAAGTGGACACTGGAAAAAATGATGAGGTTTCAATAGAGATCAATGGAAGAGCGAACTGCGGACCTGCTTTCGACGGAGACAGAGTCTGCATCACACTAGTAACGACAAGAGATCGAGAGGACGTTAGAGTGGCAACAAGAGGAACGGTGCTGGCCATTCAGAAAAGGCAAATCAACCGATGTGCAAGGGTTTTTGTATGTGCAATCGAGAATAACCAAGGCAACCTAATGACGCCACTATGCGGAAGCGTGCCTAAGATCCACACGTCGCTAGAAAAAAAATGCAGCCGAGAAAATAAAAGATTTGTCGATGTTTATAAAATGATAGATGGTAGTCTCGTCAAGTTGAGAAGAGTGGATTTGAAACAAAAAGGTCAAGAGCGTGCACTGTTGGCTGTCAAATATCTTAGATGGGACCACTGGTGCCCATATCCACTCGGGTACGTTTGTAAAGTTATTCCCATAAGAACGGACTTTGATACCAACCAGAACGTCATTAATCTGTTGCACCAGATAGATATGAGCGACAATTCAGGTTCAGAGCTTTTCGTAAGTGAATACGTGGAAGATGTAGACAATGTTTACGTGCGAGAACTCATTCATGATGATCGAGTAAATTTAAAGCATCTTTTCACTTTCTCCATTGATCCCGATTGGTGTAGTTGCGTTGACGATGCATTTTCTATCGAAAAGATCGATACGGATTTGTTCAGTGTGTGGATTCACATTTCTGATGTCAGCCATTTTGTCCACAAGGATAGTGAGCTTGACACTTTGGCTCAAGAGAAAGGTCGGACGTTTTATGCAGCGGATAGGTCCAACACACGCTTCATGTTACCAGTCGTTCTTGCAACAAGTGCTTATAGTCTTAAGATGGGCAAACATCGATTAGCCATCAGCGTATATTTCGAGATGGACCTAAAGGGAACGATCAAAAATGAACCAACCATCATGAAGTCAGTGGTTTCTAACAAAACACAGCTGAATTACAGAGATGCACGGGACACAATAAAGAGATATGAAAACGGTGAGAATGATTCTGAAGACGTGAGCGATATAGACCGACGAATCATGTATCTGCATAAACTGGCAAAGGAATTGCGTGCCAAGCGGTTGAAGAATGCACAATATTTCTATTCATGTACGAGAATGGACAACAACACAGACAACCCCTTTGGAGATGAACAGTGTCACGATGCTCATAGGCTTGTAGAAGAATTCATGATACTAACAAACCGACAAATTGCTGATTATCTGTTGACAAATTCGTCGCCAGCTCTAATACCCTTGAGACAGCAAAGTGAACCATCCTCGGCCAAGCTCACGGCGTGGGTTCAACGGCATGGGGTAATGAGAAGTCTTTCGCTCTACTTTGATCAGTTTCAGAACGTTGACAAATTTCTGATCATAGGCATATACGCTCCATCCGTAGAAAGCATCGCTGTGCTTCAATCATCCTGGACGGCACTAAAGGAAGCTGTTCAGGCAGGAGATGCTGAAAAGATTAGAAAAATTGTTGGTTTAGAGCAGAGACATCCGAACCATTGTTTGGCGATTACCGACTGGTGGGAAATTCAAATGCCAGCCATCTTTTCATCATCCGCAACCGATTGGCAACATTTCGGCCTACGTGTTCCGCATTATGTCCAGTTTACATCACCCATACGTCGGTATATGGATATCGTTATACACCGTCTGGTTACAGATATCATTAGATATGGAGACATCGACACGTACACAGCTGACGAAATGCAGGCGATGTGCGAGAAAGCAAATCAACAGAAGAGAATGTACAACTCGTATAAACAGTCATGCAAGTTATTGCTGATAGCTGATAGACTGAAAGTCCCTCACTTTCTGCCTTGCTTTGTCAAGAAGTTAACTCCGTTTTCTATCCTACTCGAAGTTCCGTATCTGATCAAGACGAAAATGAAAGAGTTGACCTTAAGTTACAGCGCTCTCGGGGCTAACGGTCTGATCGATCATAAGCCACTGGACACCACTGACTATTTTACTGAAGTAACACTAGTCTGGAGAAAGCGATACTTCGATACTGCAGATCATCGCACAAGGCATGCAAGAGAAACTGCGCAAAATGAACAGCCGTTTAGATTAAAGTCGGAAGTCCACGGGAAGAAAATACTTGCACGCGATTGGGAGTCGATTCACAGAGCAATCGTGAGGGATAGTTCAGATGAAAACTTGACACGGGAGATAAAAGAAATAGTCGATACAATACAGTTGGGCAACGAAATCTCACCAGCCGATGATGCAAGTTATGACTCTGTGTCAGATGTTACTTCAGAGATGAAGGGGGATAGGATGCTAGTGAACCACTACGTCAGCTTCTCTTTGACTCTCAAGCCTGGCTCCATCCTTTCTGTTCAGTTCATGGGAGAACTAGGAAAGGCACTTCTCGAATCCGATATCAAGATGGTCAATATAACCAATACTAAGGATATTTGCGTAGAGCACAGAAAGAAGCCAGTCAAATGTTTCCCAAACTCTACAATTGCAAAGTCAACACCTCAACATTACTTGGATCAACTAGAATACATCGAGACCTGGAGCCAAATTCTGGACTTAGAGGCGGTAACAAGCACCGTGACCGATGGAGATTCTATTCTGTGCAGCAATGTTCCTGTCAGTTTTAGTCGAAACCCAAGAAGATCTCAAGAACTTTTTGGCAGTTTGAGGTTGTCGTTAAGCTTCTGTGCGAAGCGGGAAATCAAAGTCTCGAGAGATTGCAGAGAGGCGGACTTCATGCACAACTTTCTCTGCATAAGAAGTGAAGAGGAGGAAGATAAATTCAGCGAATTCAAGCGAAATGTCTGGACCTGCCACGCAGTTACAGCCAGGGCCAACATCGTCGGCGATAGTGAAGTAATTCTTCACTTTGAAGCGACCAGTTATTCAGTTTCACCTTCAATGAAGCTTCTCGATGGAAAGAAACATATCTGCGCTGTGGAGCTACTTTATCGCACACTGCCAAACAAGTGAGCAACATATTCTACCAAACTGGTTAGCTACATTTAATACGGCATAAATATTTAAGAGAAATCTGCAAGCATAGTCCAGACACGTGGTCTTTAAATGAAGTGAACCACTCAAATAAGGAAGGGCTGGAGATGGTTCTCACCCGATCATTTCATTGATAAAATCATAATCATCAGGATCGGAGACATTCGGTCGCCCTATCCAAAGGTTCGTATGTATAAGTCTGATTAGTTAAAAATGTTCAGGCGAGTATCTGCGAAACCAAGCGAAGTACGATTGTTTGTCAAAACTCACTTTAACTAGGCTACTACATTTGTAAGTATCATCGACACTAATTTTCAAAATGTTTACATTAAGTGGCGTGTGATCTGATTAAGGATGGAAAGATATGCTGAAGCTGGCTTAAAGCGACAATGAATATATAATAATAATAATAATGATAATAATAATAATAATAATAATAATACCAGTAACAATAATAATGATAATATAATAATAATACTAATAATATTTATCTTAACAACAAAGACCCGTTACGACCAGCTCCGAGTCGGAAGATCATGTCACGCAGTTGAATGACTTCTTCATACAACAAACAACCCAAATCGTTGACTCACAAGAGGCACCAAGGCCCAAACAAAAGGGGATTTGCGGAGCATGCCACAGCGAATGGAAACTGCACAACAAGAATGGCCTCGTGCACAGACATGGACCCAGAGACAACCCGTGCCCAGGTTCTCACAAACCACCAATAGGTCCCCATGTCCCGACAGAGGAACCTCCTGATACAAGGACACAACTGCCAGCAACATCTCTGGGTACAAATGAGATAAATGTAGACAACTCCATTCCTCATCCATGCTTGACTGCCAGTCTGATGAAACACATACCCAAAGCAGCCAGACCAAGTTTGAACGCCTTGTTAACCACAATTATAGGACGGATTCTCCGAGATCCATGCTCCTTGGTCCAATGGTGGCAGCTTTTCGCCTTTGGTGCACTGACATTAGCCAAGCCTACAAGAGGAGGCAGGCGCCATAACATGACCATAAAAATCAAAAAAAGATCTAGCGATTTCCGGGCCAGAAGCTCCAAGGACATTGACTGGCTCTTTATCGGAGAAGAGGGATCAGAACACAGAAAGAAAGAAGGAAAGCAAGTGGAACAAACGAGGGCCTCAGCCGTGGCCTTTAAATTGGAAGATGGGAATATCCGAGCAGCAGCTTGGATTCTGAGCTCGGACGACAAGTCAATCCCAATTAACGAGACCACATGGGAAGAGCTCAAAACAAAACATCCGCCCCCACCTCAGAGCCAATAGCCAGGGCCCGGGCCACCGGATGCCGCCCCGCTTCAGATGACCGAGGAGAACGTCATCAGATGCATTCGCAACTTCCCGCCGGGATCAGCCGGTGGGCCAGACGGCCTACGCCCCCAGCACATCCTAGAGTTAGTAAGCCAACCAGACTCGGGCCCAACTCTGCTAGCTGCCATTACGGCTCTGGTAAATTTGCTTCTCGCAGGAGAATGCCCTTCTGGGATTCCAGCAACCCTTTTCGATGGAACTCTCATCGCCCTTAGGAAAAGCACTGGAGGTCTGAGGCCCATTGTCATTGGTTACTATTGGCGCAGACTGATAGCCAAATGTGCCAGCTCTTATGCGGCGCCTAAAGTTGCTGAATACCTCTCTCCCAGACAAGTCGGAGTTGGTGTACCAGAAGGATGTGAGGCAGCGGTAAACGCAACAAGACGATTTTTGAACAGTTTACACAACGAAACAATCATAGCCAAATTAGATTTCTCCAACGCATTTCAACGAAACAATCATAGCCAAATTAGATTTCTCCAACGCATTCAACAGCCTATACAGACTTGAAATGTTGACAGCATTATATAACATTCTTCCTGAACTGGCACCTTTTTGCAATCTAGCTTACTTGGAACACTCACATCTTAAATGCGGTCGATACTCTGTCTTGTCCCAAGTGGGGCCCCAAGGCGACCCTTTGGGTCCCTTGCTCTTCTGTCTACCTCTACAGCCCATCCTCATCCAAATGAAATCGCCGCTCACCGTAGGTTTTCTGGACGACCTAACACTAGGTGGCAGAGCGGAAGAGGTTGAGGAAGATATAAACAGACTCCAAACCGAATGCGAAAAACTCGGCCCTTTCCTAAATCGAACAAAATGCGAGATCATTTCGACTTCTGCTGATATCTAGAGAGACGTCGAAGCATTAAGACAGTTCAGATGGACTAACCCTTCAGAGGCCACACTCCTAGGCGCACCTCTGTCAATGGATATGGCCTTGACGAACACTTTGAATGCGCGCACAGTGGAGCTAATGCGCATGATGGAAAAACTAACGTCCATCGCCACACATGACGCCCTCAGCTTACTCCGATACACGCTGACGGCCACCCGACTATTATATACCCTCAGAAGCTGCCCATGCGAAGGCCACAAAGGACTGGAGGAGTATGACAAGGTCTTGAGGGTGGGCCTCGCTGAGGTGCTCAATCTTGTTCTCACCGACGAGGCATGGCTCCAAACCACCCTGCCCATCAAAAGAGGAGGACTGTGCATCCGATCAGTGGTTTCGCTGGCACTTCCAGTCTTCTTGGCATCGGCCGCAGCCACTGATATACTCCAGACAAGGATTCTGCAAGGAAAGCCTAAAAAGGACCCTGCCCTGAAGATCCTTTAGGCCAAATGGAGGGAAACCAGCGGAGTACCAGAGCCGGAAGAAGCTTGATTCCCAGAATCAGGCACGTCTTAGAGCAGTGGCAGTACCACACGCAGGCGACTGACTCTTAGCCCTACCGATTACAAACTGCGGGCTGAGACTTGACGATGAGTTCCTGAAGGTGGCGGTGGGTTACAGACTTGGGTTACCTGTCTGTTTACCTCATTGCTGCCCATGCGGTGCCCTGGTCGAGATAAACGGATATCACGGTCTCTCATGTGGCCTGGGCCTGGGTCGCTGGCTCAGACACGCGGCCCTGAACGACCTTATTTGTAGAAGTTTAATCCGTGCAGGGATACCCACTGTCAAAGAGCCGGTGGGCTTGACCCTATCTGATGGTAAAAGTTCAGACGGACTCACTCATATACCATGGTGGGCGGGGCTGTGTTTAATATGGGACGCGACAGTGTCAGATACAATGGCAACGTCGTATCTGCCAGAAACATCACAAAGAGCGGGCGCTGCAGCCGAGAGGGCGGCGAACCTCAAAACTCAGAAATACGCCGAGCGAGTCTCCACGTACGTCTTCACACCGGTGGCATTCGAAACCTTTGGCCCCATCAATTCCGAAGGCCAAAGCTTCCTTTCAGAACTGGAACACAGACTGAGCGCCGTCACTGGGGAGCAGAGGGAGACGACTTTCCTCTACCAGCGCATCTCGATGATTATTTAACGCTACAACGCAGTTGCTTTCAAGAGAACTTTCGCTGCTCAGGAGTCCAACGAGCAGGACCACCCCGGACGACATCACCATTAATTCACAGTGAAGACCATAATAATAATAATAATAATATTTCTAATAATAATAATAATAATAATAATCATCATCATCATCATCATCAGACACCATCACCATCAACACCACCACCATCATCATCCTTAACAAAAGGACAGTGCAGGGCCACAAAAACAGTATAGTGCATTACAATTGAATTAACACGTAGCATGTCTGTTATAGGCGCATGATGAAAGCCGTTAACAATCTTTCAAAGTCGTCTGAACTGTGTAAGAGGATTGCATCTCTGTCAGCAATCAGTGAGCTAAGCTTCAAGTTCTTTCATTATCGTCCTGTTAGCTATTTGAAGTGCTGCCGTAATTGTTACTGCTATTTCAGCAATAGCCAGTGAGTGAGTAGGTAAGTGTATTATTTGCCATACCGTTTGCATGGTCGCACAAATTAAATACAGTACAGGCGAATCCAGAGCCAAAAGCATAGCAGAGGATATATATTGGCAAAGATAGGTCAACCCTCCCTTCTTTCCTCTTCCACCCTAACACTGCTCCCCCATCCGTCACCTAACCACATGAATTTGGAAATTACTGCTTGATCATAGCCGCACCGCCTCTCAGGAGAGAATTCTCACCAGAATTACGAAAAGGCATCTTCCGTACTCACAGAAACCTCCCCTCTTGCCATCTCTCCGAGGGACTTTCACTCAAAACTGAACGCACTGCTTCTCATGACAAATTATATCCTGAGCCCCCTCCCCGCTTCAATTCCGAACACTAGACACTGGCGCTTAAATACGAACACTATGCCAACTACATCATGATTTTGTACTTGTCTGCCTTAGATAATTGAATGGTTAACTGTCATTATGATTAGATGTTAGGGTAGTTTTAGTATAAACTAGACGAATATTTGTTACTGTAACTAGGCATACTTAGTCTCCTTGATCATTAGCACTAATTAGCTATTAATGCTATTTGAGCTTGTGTATATGCAACAACTTAGTTAACTAGTTAAGACAATAAAACTTCTGTAATTTGTTGACCTGCAGCTATTTAACATGTTGTGCAAAGGTAGGCCCGGATAGCAGGATTCTTTGGGTCCCTTAGGGTTCTTCTTTCTTTTTCCTTATTGTTCCATCACAAATATTTATCATTTTTTTACTGCATTGCGCTTAGTTTTCTGGTTTGCAATGTAATTATTTTATGTTTATCTATAGTCTACAAACCAATAAAAATATTTGGTTATGGTTATGGTCATGGCTATAAAGACTTGGGAAAAGCTAAACAGATGGAGAGTATAGAACGTACAGAACAATAATATGAACGATTTATTGTCATTTATTTATTTATTTGGAGCATTTATATAGCGTCCCTTCAAGACACCTACCCACTTATCCACAGGAACAGACGACATATTCCCCTATGTTCTAACCTCGTTGCCTTGCTACAGATCCCTGAGAGGCGCTATGTAAATTATGTTTGATTGGTTCTGATTGTGTGCTTTGGAGCAGAAGCTGACCTACAGATGAACGTTAGAGCCAATTACGACATTGTCGTTCCTGAAGACGGGAAGCCAAGACACGAGGACAACACGAGTCAGAGGAATGCCATCCGACGGGCACTCTCTGAACCATTCACTCTGATCCAGGGTCCGCCAGGTAAACGTGTAAACACATTTAGTCTATGATAAAATGATCCTTAATTCTTGATTATAACGATCATACAACCGTACGTCGACAAACATCGAAGCAGACGTCGCCTCGAATGTCGAAGAAACAACTGCAGCCCATCGGAGAGTAGCAAAAATCGGAGGCAAGTCACTCATGAGGGAAAGAATTAATATCGTGCGGTTCTGCTAACTTAACGAATACAAACGAGACTAACAATGATCTCGTCATAACAGAGTGCTCAGTCAATTCTAAACTGATATGGTCTAATGAATTATGGAGTTTCTATAGTCGCTAGATCGCTGGCTTTAAACTCCTTTCTAAGCAGAGACACATCTGACAAGACTTAAGAACTACCTCACAATATTCAGCGATACCTAACAACAATCAGTGGCATCTCAATCAATAAATTTATAAATAAATATATTGTAAGATCGAAAGCAGCGTGTAAGTTAGTATCTTGTAATTAATGGAAAGTCAACAAAAGATTCTTTCTTGCATTGAATATTGACTAATTTTCTTCTGTTATTATAAGGGACTGGAAAGACGGTTGTTGGCGTGAAGATAGCTCATTGGTTCACTCAGATAAACTTACTATCACGGGAAGGGAATGAACCACGGAAACAAATCTTGTATTGCGGACCATCCAACAGTTCTGTTGACGTTGCTGCTAGTAATTTCTACTACATGTACGCAATCTGCTCATGCATGTAATACATTGTATGTGACAATGTATGCACCTCTGTACAGTAGCGTTTGCATGTGATAGTATGCATAAATGTTTGTACTATTATGGTAACTGTTCTAGTCTGACTGTTTGTTTAGTATTTAAAGTTTTCTTGTTGGCTACTTTAGCAGCACTTAGCATGGCACAGACAGCTTCTTAATGGGTCACTTCAAATGCGCAGTAATAAGTGCATGGATATATATATATATATATTCGTTCAGCTGTTGTTGTTTGTGCTAGGGTCTTAATCCTAACTGATTGATTATACAGAACAATTCCAGCGGTTGCTTGGAAGCAAGTGTTCAAGAATTGTGCGAGTCTACAGCAAGAAGAGGGAAACAATCGACTACCCGATTCCTCGAAATCAAAGTCCAAACGATAGGGGGAGGCACCCTATAGAAGACGACGAGGATATTCGCAGGATATCTCTACATCACATACTTCGAGATTGCAGAAACCCAGGCTATACAGAAACAATCACAGATGACGATAATAGAAGAGATAACGGAAATAAACTCAGAGAATTTGACCGAATCTTCGCCTTGAATGATCCTGAGGACATTTCAGATGAAACTATTGACAAATATAAGAAGCTCGTCCACGATGCAAGCGTCGATGAGTTGAAATATTACGACATTGTTTTGACAACATGTACAGGAAGTTCATGCAAACGTCTCATCGAAGGCTGCAATATCCTACAACTGATTGTGGACGAATGCGCGATGTGCACTGAACCGGAAAGTCTCATTCCTTTGGTGGCGTTCACTAAAGTGGAACGTGTTGTTCTCATAGGAGACCATAAGCAACTGCAGCCAATAATCAAAAACCGTGAAGCCAAGAATCTTGGTCTGAAAGTCTCGCTGTTTGAACACTACTCAACCAAGGCGCATATGCTTGACGTGCAGTACAGGAAGGGTTTCGACTTTATGTTTTGTTTTGCGATTTCTATTTTGTATCCCACATTCTGTTTTGAGGCGACCATTCGTTGATTCGGATCTGAGTACTTACATTAAGTTCAGGACTGCAATCAATTGGCTTATAGTTAAGGCGAAGGAGCTGCCAAGAAGTTTATATTTAATTACATGTATTTATGTTCTGAAGCGTCCGAAGACAATTTGTCGAGGACTGAGATAAGTAATTTGATTTTTTGGAGAAATACATAATACTGTTCGTTTTGTTTTGCAGCATTCAAATATCTGCGAATTTCCATCCAAGCACTTTTACGAGTGCAGGTTGAGAACCGGAAACAGCAGTTTGTTCTGGGAAGACTGTAGTATGCTAAACCAGCGTTTCCCAATCTTTTTTGGCCGCGGAACCCTGTTGATCTTCAAAATGTTTCGTGGAACCCCGTTCAAACCCATCATATTCTGTTGTATTTACAACGCTTGAGAGATAATAACAGGTTATGCCTAGATTAATGATAAATGTTTAGCAGCTAAACATTTGGCAGAATCCAAATTATCCGATGATATTCTGCCACGTGGATGGCGTCGAAAAATCAGAAGCTGTGTCGACACAGGAAGGAAATGAAAATAGCAAGAGTAATGAACAAGAGCGTGACCACGTGGTATGAGAAAATAATGCGGCGATGACAATATTCAGCATTATTGATATTCAAAATTCATACTGTCGGTTCTAAATTTTAATGGATGTTTTAATAGAAAAGCAAGGGCAGTCAAAAATTTATATTAGACTATTTTATATATTGCGACAAAAAACTTATTTTGCTATGATGGTGTTGTATACATACATTGCCTAGGCCTACGGATATATTAAGAAACACAAAGAGGCAGAACGATAACATTATATGAAAGGTGAAAGATAGAAAGCCAGCGAGATGATGAAATAAAGGACATGGAGACATGCATTAGCTAAGCAATCGCAGGATGAATTTTCAGTTGTTGGCGCAACACATTCCAAACTATACATTAAGCATGACATTGTACATGTAGCAGTGTTTCTCAGAAGATATTATCTAGCGATATAGATAAGATCAACCTGTAGAAATTATTGAGTTTGTCAACAAACATATAATGACTTTTATTTGAAGTCAAGATATATATTATATCGAATTTTATTGAATCGAATTTTAATGTTTTTGAGTAATATGTGTAAAGTGACCTGCATTCATTCAATCTTTCGTGCATTTTGAGAATTTATATACACCTCTTCAAGTGAAACTACTCAGTGGTGCTCCACGGCTAAAATAAATGATTTAAACAGTGCATAAAGGTGAGAAAGATTATTGTAATGGGGAAGACGTAGGGCAACCGGGAACCCATTCCAGATCGAGGGACCGACCGGTGGACCCACTTCAGTTGCCCAATCCTGCCTCGTGAAATGCCTGCATATGGCTGAACAGTAGTCAAGACGATTAGTGACGAAGGCATGAATAAGAGCGGTGGCGAGAGGGGAAAGGGCCTCAACAAAGCTGCACAAAAGAGCCGAGCGGGAGATCATCAGCAAATGGCGTTGCTGCCAGAAGGAACTACGACTTACTGAGTTGCCATGCTGGCGAGGAAAGCTCTTGGTCAAGGATGATGCCAACGACTGGCACAGAAGTAGCGAAAGTAAAGTTGGGGAACAGCAGCAGAAAGATTCTATTGATCGACATCCAGGACTTGAGAATAGCTATTTGCATAGTCTTAACAGAAGCCATGACGTTAGAGGCAGAGCATGCAGTGTAGGCATACGCATGTCTGTGTAACTGTGCATCATCTGCATACATTTGATTCAAAATTCCACAAGATGAGAGGAGCATGCCAATCTCAGAAGTACATAGGATGTAGAGCAGTGGGCCCAATATAGAACCCTGCCTCAATCCAAAGGGAACTGTGCTCCAACAAGACCTAGATGCGCCGAAAATGACACATGAGGTGCGTTCAGTCAGCAACGAGCGGATCCACTTAAGCGGTCGGTCAACAAGGTCAAAAGAGACTGACAGATGAAGCAATCGGATATCGTCATCTAAAAGCCACGTTGGCGTCCAGCAAGGCCAAGAGAGTGATCTCAGCAAGTTCGAACAGGAGAAGTCATTTCACACTGACGACGTAGCATTAATGTTTACCAAGTCTGTTCGCCAATGGCTACATCAAAGTCATCCAAACTTTAGAATTGAAAAGAAGTCTTAAAAATATATAATGAATGAGGATGAGTTACATAATGTAATTGGACACGTGACCGTTAAGAAAGGTCCTCAGAGCGTCGAATACGTCATCTTTACTCTCAGTATGTATATTTTAAATTGTACACCGTCATATTAGGTCTATATACATATATGGCATAGGCCATTATAATGGTTTGTTAAATAACATGACTACAAACAGTGTTATTTAATTACTGTGCTACAGATAGTTCAATGGAGGTCATAGCAAACATCGATTTCGGCATTTGACAGTAAATCGTCCATTTCGTCGCTTCATTATTCACAATGCGTGAAGTTCCTACATAGACCAACTGCAGTTCTATTTACACAGTCTGCATAAGTTTTACTCAAGTCAACTTAAAGTTGTGTTAGGTAAATGCACTGAATTTTCAAACAACAAATGAATGATAGTTTTAGTTGGGTAATTAGACAGCGACAGCTCAGATAACAGTAAGTTGCGGCTTCACATAGGCCAAAAGTGACCAGTGCCGTCAAACCTTGCTTTTGTATCTCCAATTTCAGTCCACTTTCAGTTTTGTCAAAGCCAGACCTCAAACTGGTCCCTTTCTCAGGAACTCTTGCCAATCTTTGCATCCTGTTAGAAAAGTCCAGAGCCAACACTGAATACAGCGGTTGGCTTTGACAGTTGACCGTAAGTCTTCCATTTCGCAGCTTCATTCTTCACAATGCTTGAAGCTCTTATGTACTTCACGTCATCGTTATATATAAATTTTGAATTACCATGCACATCAACTTCCTCAAAACTGCCACCTATTATAAAAATTCGTTCATTATCAATAACCATTCCAAATACGCATAATCCTGCATTTGGCAAAAACTTTTGTCTTTCGTGCCAGGTTTTCCCCTCAAAATCAAATACGAAACATTCATCTTTTGCCAGTATTATAGCATATTTCTTCCATAATATTGCTTGCAACAAGTGAGCAGCGCGAGGCATAGACGTCAAAAGGAGTGAACATGTATTGTCAACTGGATTGAACATCTGAACACAATCTAAATATTTCGTCTCTTTATCTAATCCTCCAAAAACGTAGATTAAGTCTTTGTAGGCCACAGAAGCTGAACCTTGGCAGCCTACTCTCAGCTGTCCAACCAGTGTAGTCTTTTCGGTCAATGAATTGTAGGCTTCAATGCTGTCCATAACAATATTTCCATTTCTTCCACCACAAATATACAGAGTTTCGCTTATGAATTCTGCACAGTGGCGATATCTACCCTGAACTAAGGATCCGGATTTCTTCCAACCAGAAGTAAAACTGTATTTCCATATTTCATTAAATAGTTGTCCAACTCCAGTGAGAAATAAAGTTTTGTCGTAGACGGCAGCTGTATGAAACCATTTAACTTCAGTTGGTAAAGTTTGTACAGCAGAAATAATTTCACCCTGACCACGCAACTTTATTTTGAACGAGTCTGTTTCGCCAATGGCTACAGCAAAGGTTTCCAACTGTTTGACGTTTTCTGTTTCAAGTTGAAAAGAAATTATGGTAATAAACAATAATTGAAATAAATAAGGTGAGATAGGTTGTCTTGATATGAGAGGGAGATTTTGGCGAAATTCCTGTTTTAAGTTATTTTAAATGCACAGAGACTCTCGCATGCATCGGTATGCACAATAGATAGGGCCTACATACAGAGTTGCATGCATGATATATACACAAATGCATACAAAGAAGGTCAAGGGCAATTAGAAAATAGCTTAATGCGCTGAATTTCCAGGGGTGAAACATTTTAACGAAATCGCACAATGGCGGCGAATCAAATATCAAAGTGTATTAAACAAACCCTCATCGTGCCAATAGCTGCGCTAACCAGTTGAAAAAAATCGCAACATTAAGACGAAACACATCAGGAACATGTAATTCAAAAATACGTTTACAACAGCTATGAAACACAACGATCTTCGTAGATCCAACGATTAATGAATTAAATATTACCTTTCAAACTTCCAACGATGTTTCCATTATTTGCCTCGACCATTTTGTCTAAATCAGTCGCCTGAAATGTTACATCATAAAAAACACTTGGCTCCATAATATACGTCTCGTGGTCTTCCTCTAATTCATCTGCTCTGCGTAATGATTCATCTTTACTTCGACAGACGTCGCTAGCTGATCCTCTTCTACTCAGTTCATCGAAATATTTTGAAAAGCTCTCAAGAATTGTAAGACGCCTGTCAAGTTCATCTTCTTCGATCTGAATTTCTTTCAAATGTCGATTCTTTATTTCATCTAACGAACTCAACAAAGATTTCGCATGTTCGTCTATAATTCTTTTCAACTCTTCACTTCTTTCCAAAATTTCTTTCTGTCTTGCAGCGATTTCCTTGAGAAAATCATCTTTGCTTTTCGATTTCAGTTTTTTGTCCAGTAGTTCTTCAGCAAGCATCGATATCATGTCAGCATTGCACTTAATAATTTGACGAAATCCTTCGTCCACTGTAGTTACATCTTTACAATCATGAGTTTTGTGGCTTTCAACAAAACATGAAACACAAACTACTGTCTTACATTCAGCGCAATAGTAGTCCAACACCTTTCCACGATGAACATCACAATTAATCATCTGTAAATTCTTTACAATTACTTCAGTTGGAACATCATTTCCTATATCCACGATTTCATGAGTTTTTGATACTTTAAACGTCTTATGCATCTTGCAACAACTTTCGCAGAGATTCTCCTGACAAACGATGCATCGACATATGGCTTCAGGTATTTTCCCCATTGATCTGTCGTTGTTTGCTTTGCAGATATCGCAAGGAATTGCACCCAGATTCGACTGATTTAATGCATTTTTCACTTCTAACATCCCAGTCATAAAGAAATTTTTCTGTATACCTTGGACTCCATCAGCTGGAATAAAGAATTCCTTCCTACAAATTGGACATGGCAGTGAATCTCTAGGTTTCTTGTTTGATTTGTCGGTCAATGTTTCTAAGCATTGTAGACAAAACGTGTGAATGCACGGTAGCATTCTTGGATCTGTGAACGTCTTGCGACAGATGCAACATTCCGTTATGTCACTCAGTTGCGCCATGGCGGTGATCTTTTCAGCAGCCATATTTGTTGCACTCTGAAAATTAGAATAATATCTATAATTATATTAGTCTTTATTTACCACCACAGTAGCAAAATTAATTATAAATTTATGTGAACTTCCGGAATGCAGAACGTTTAGTTTTTCAGCCGCTAAGATAAATATTTGCTGGTAAGCGTTTAAACGTGGGTACTCGGTAGGCAAAATGAAAAAAAGGCAGTTAGTTTACACTTTTGTATTCAAAATGTAAATATTGCACTTTTGAGCCCAAAGATTTGCCCCCGCGTGTAAAAAAGTGATCAGAATTAAGACCCCAATGTCATAATAACTTATACAATCCTGTTCTAACGCGAACAATTAAGAAAATGTCATATTTCTCTGTTGTTCACATTGGGGCTGTATTTTGTTCTTCTCAAAATATATTCAGACTATAATACTCTGACTTAGCATGTCTTCGATTGTCAATCATTTCAGAAATACCACATCCAGGTACAAGTTAATAGAATTACAGAAGGGTTAGACTGTGAGTTCGTTTTTACCAATGTCTCCTAAGGTCTACTTGCAATTTTCGATCTAGAATTCTTGGTATTTAGTAGTTATTGGCTTTGGCTCTGAGCTTCAAATCATGGGTCCTTGGGCTAAAATTGTGATTTTGTTGCGCTTCTGCAGAAAGTAAGACACGGAGCAAAATGGTTCTCGTTCCAGACGAAGTCTCCTCTCTGCCTCATCAATCATCTCCTCGACTCCCGATCGCGAACGGTAGGTATGCCCTATCCAAGTTTCTGAATGTTTTCTCCAAACAACTCAATTCTGTGTCGATCTTCAGCTATGGCCATGGTTGTTGCTCCTACCACTTCTTAATGTGTGACTGATAGTGACCTATGGGCACCTTGTACTATGAGCGCGAGGAATGAACTCGGACATTAGGAAAACACTCGATCAAATCACTGATTGTGACGCCAAGGTTCTCTATTGTGACGACCCTCTCCATGTAGGCCTAGTGCTACTTTCTATTGACTCCACGGGTTAGGGGTCATCCATAAATGACGTCACGCAAGTTTGGACTATTTCTGACCCCCTCACTCCTTTGTCACACGTCGTCACAAATGCCAGCACCCCTCAACTATGACTTCACAAAGCCCTGACCCCTCCGAAAAAAACCAGATGTCCAGAATGTAATACAAATTTGTGACCCCTCCTCTAGAGCTAGACGCGTGACGTCATTTATGGACGGCCCCTTATGAGCATCTGACATGATTTGTTGGTGTTTAGTCTCAGGTTGTTCTAAACTGGCCAAGTTCTTTTTCCATCAATTCCCTCTCGTTTGTGTCTCTCATCTTGGCATCTGTTATAAGATTAAAAAAGATTTATCTTGCAATCCAGGTGAAGATGACATCTAGTATTTCGAGCTGTGTCAGCTAATAAATAGGGACAGAATGACGCCCTGTGATCTAATTAGATGAATGCTACAAGTGCATGAGCTCACTGATCTCTAAGTAGAGGTTTCATTTGTGTTGATCGAAACGACAGATGGAGAACAAGTAACATCCTGATTCCAGACTGATAGAACTGATAAAGAAAAACTCGCTGAAATCTGCTGAGTAAACTCAGACGACGGTGCATTTTTTCGTTGCATCATTCGGCCTCGTGAGAATTCCGGAGTTCCTTAAATTTTCTTGTCGATGATAAAGATACCTGAGTTACTTCTCTATGTGGGAACATAAAGGTCAAAAGAACTTTTGGCAGCTCCAAGTATCAATCTTGATTAATAAATAGGGTCTATTATCTAGCATTTTGCTCGAACTAGTTGATGTTTATCCGTAATCTATTCTAATTTTTCAAAATCCACGACTTTCAAATTTACGCTTTCTCTGAATAGTGTTGCTTTCAATTCACTTCCCAACCATAATCCATGTCTTTCAACGCTGTCTCATTCATAACAAACATTGCACCCGCAATGTCTCCTCTCTCTGGTTCCTATGTCAACCGGAAGCACACCTTCGTTAGCGCACAGAAAATTAGGCTGATTCCCTGCTCTTAGCATTCAAGTGGCGTATTTAAAACAGTTGGAGTGTACGATTACGATCACTGGACATCAACACGCTAGACAAACTCAGCGCTCGTCAATTGATTACACGATACCATTGGCTGAGCTTTATGCAGCGCTTACTAAATTCTTAAGTTTGAATCAGGTCTACTTCCCTATTACGGGTGAAGACTATAACCTTTAGACATATCCAAACTACAATTATTATGCATAAATATCAGCCAGTATTCTGGGACGCTATGTTTTGCCTGAACTTGTTTCCGTAAATCTGCGACACTTTCTTTGGCTCTAACCTTTTGCTTTCGCTTTTAAAACTGTTCGATCGTAAGAATCTGATATCCTCGGCTGATCTTTATAATTTTCATTGCACTTCGTAATGTGAAGAAACAATTATTGAAACGGCATAATGTTGATCGACAGTGATAACAAATGCCAATGGTAACCACGAAAATCTTTACCTTGGAAACCCGTTGAAGAAGTCGACAACTTCCTGGTCTCTATGTCCTTCAATCGAAATGAACCACGAAGGCTATTTCTATTGTGCACTTCGCCCAAGCATGTACAACTTATGTAAGGTCGTTAGCATGTTAATTCTCCGTTCCTAGGACAACCGGACATGCAGCTTACAAAGGTCAACAAGACAGTTTGTGAAGATTATCCGTTTCAATTGTAGGCCTGCTTATCAGTCGCGCGAGCACTCAAGTCCGCCATACCTTTGGTGCATTAGTAAGTAAGTAAATAGGCCTATCATATTATAAATGAATTTTGCAAGAGTACAACTGGGAACAACCGATGTGATTACTATACGTCATTACGTAGGATTTGCTTTCCCATACATATACATGTGATAGGAAGTAATCAACATGAATATACTGCACAAGCAATATATTGGCCTCCGGGCTGAATGGCTGATGCGTGATTAATTTTTTGTTTGTTCTACAATCACAATCGTTGCCATTGTCTTTCATTATCGACCAACAACGTTAAACAATATACAAGGAATTGCTGAAAGTAGAGCTTAATAATTCAAGTAAGTGCGTATTTGCGTAAGTAGCTTTCACATGAATAATGCAATATCATTTGCACCTATAGAAGTATTATAGGTTAATAGAACTTATCACCAGGAGCGTCTATCTCTCTGCTAAGTCATTGGAGCAACTCAATTCCCCCTAAGTCATCGGAGCAATTCCTCCATTATGACTGACAGACGGATTAATATTTTTCAAGAAAACAAAATTGATTGAACCAAGTTAATGGCGCACACTTTGACACTGTAGAATAGAACATAATGGCTCAACTGCAAACGTTAAAAGATTTTTAATGGTTTAATCATTTAAAAAAATAATTGTTCTCCTAATTTCGCAATGAAATCTTCCCCCTTACATTTTTGATGGAACGTTTACTACAAAGTTCCCATGGTGTAGACGCCTCTGCTTATCACCATAAACTTTGGATATGGTCTTCAACTGTCTATCATCGCATTAAGCTGGGACCTACACACAGAAGTGTAAGTTATTTTTAAAAATATTCGCATACAGTTTCTTGCGCCAATATTCAAAACATAGGAGAGAACATTGTTCCTATCTATGATTAGGTTATGTCCTTGGGTCAATTTCACTGCCAATTTGAAATCTAGAAAGTCCATTAGTTTTGGGTCTCTGGCGTTGGTATAGAGGCTGCCTGAAGATTGTGTCTTTTAAGATTCGATCCTCTCAAAAAATAGATGGTATCAGTGCGATATGCCTTACCATGGGTCAAAATAGTCTCTCAAGTTAAGCAAAATGTCAACAGCTCAAGTAGAAGCATAACAATTGCTGACTTTCTGCTTCCCGAATAACAATTACTATGCGGTGGCGTAACACACAATGGATGCAATTGTCACAACAAAATTAACATAACCTGACGAGATGTCATGGTGCCGTCAGAAAACCCTCAAACGTTTCACAGCCATGCTGGTTGCGTTTCTGGAAAAAAATAACGTTCATACGTTTCGGTGACTTCTCCAATCGCGAACAGTAATGTCGTCTAATTTTACCAGTATCTCGTCCACCGTAAGATCGTCTTCGCCCGTCTTCGCCGGTGGTGGATTTAATGTTTTCAGTGCTTGATCTCCCATTACATAAAGGAGTTGTGCGACTTGATAAAATTATTGTTGGCTCTGTTATATCAGATTGGTCACTGGTGACTATGACGTAGGACATAATTTCTCCACTTTTCTGCTTTAAAAACGCCTGTTCTCCACCAGATTAGTTTTCATGCAGAGATGCGCTGGAGGTCGAATGTCAGGAATAGGCGAAACAACATATTTAGCCATCTTGTTTGTTGGCCTGAAGCTTCGTTCGTTTTTGCAGTCAAATTCGAACGACACTCTAGACGACTCTGATGCGTACCGCTGCAACCATGGTGCGTGCCATTGTTCATATGACACACGACACACACACACGCACACACACACACACACACACACACAAATATATGTATATATCGAGGATCGAGGAGTGTACTTTAAATGTAATGTAATGTAAATCATAAAAATTTGAAATCTAATCACCTTGATACTGAACCACCA